>JACEII010000201.1:0-86120 GCA_014332785.1 Antheraea mylitta
AAAAAAAAAAAAAAAACAGAACGGTAAGAATGTGTAGTAAGATTATTTATATAATTCACGCCAAAGAAGTATAACTTCTCACATGCGTATGGAGGTATAAGTACATTCACTCCTTTTTATGTAATTAGCTCTCGATTTGCATTGATATAATGTTCACACAGGCGGAACCGACTTAAACGTAACGGAAACGCAAACCTTAAAAAATGTCTGAAAGCAAAACTGCAATTTCATACAAATGTATATTTAAAAATAGATTTTATCGGGGAACTAGAATGAAATAAATGTAGGTGGTAGAGTCAAGCTGAAGCTATTACTGGTTGCAAAATGAATGGGCTGGCTTGCCCGAGGTAGTACCACCCTCTCACAGACAACCGACGTGAAGTAATAGTGCTTGTATTGTTACGTTTCGTTCGGTCACTGAGAGCGCCAGAGAACCACCTACCCTCCCCTTCACCTTCCTCATTCGCTTTCTCTCCCCCAACACAGGCTGACAACGCACTTGCGACACCCCTGGTGTTGCAAGCGTCCATGGACGGTGGTGATCACTTAACATCAGGTGACCCATTTGTTCGTTCGTCTCTTATGATATAAAAAAATATCTAAATGTACTACAAAACGATAACTTTACAGCTATAATTATTACTATTGTCCAATTTGTGTGCTGGATTAATTATAGGTATAAAATTAGGCGACCCCGCGCCACCTCGACATACCATTCTCGGTCTCACTGCGGACCCTTCACCCTGTCAAGATAAAGTGTTCAATAGAATACAGCTGTGTACAGCCTCCTAGTTTCAAAAGAACTTACCGAGACGAAATAGTACATTTCCACGGTGCTAATGTGTCATTGCAAATTGAATTTACATGATATTTTCATTCGGTCCATTATCGAATCTGTTAAAATCTTATTTTTCCATGTAATTTATATTTTTTTAATAAGATTAATTTATTTACTACAATTGTATCACTAAGCTATACATTTTCGCTTTATTTACAATGACATATTTTACTGACTCAGTACAAAAAATAAGGTACTCTTGGAAACACATTAAAATCATGTCCTACTCAACATTATTGCCGTCTCGTTCACCCCCCCTCTCAGCGTCGCGTCATCGTGACACTCCCGTATAAGTGAGGCCCCGGTTGCGGTTAAATGTTATCTTAGGGTGCACAAGTAAACAAACTACTTGTATCTACATAGTTTAATATAGCCATTTGTTGATAGTTCAATATAAGAGGACTCATATGCTTATTATTTTATTGTTATAGTATGTTATTATTTTACCGTTTTTACACTTTTAAACTCGATATTTACCCTTTGCACTCGAGGGCCCCGGAGCGGAGCTATTAAAAATTTTGTTGACCGTTATTTTTCACTCGAGTGCAAAAGGTTAAAACAAAAATAATGAACAAGTAAAATCTGACTATCTTTTAAATTCTAATGGTAATGTTAATACGCGCTATCTATCTAGGGCAGTACAGGTTGTCGGTCAGGTAGATGGTGCTTTAATCTACAGCGACTTGAGGTCCGCGCGGGAAACTATGTTGTCGAGAGACCGCGACCCGCATGCCTTTGAGGCTCAAAGAAAGATCGGTACTCCAATTCACTTGTGCTGGGCCAAAGCGCACGTAGGCGTGATTAACTGGCATAGGACGCAGCGTTGCACTTAATAACCAAAGCGAATTATTACTGATGCCCAATTTTTTTCGTAAAAAGGAATTAAGACAAGGAACTTTGTTCTGGAATGAGATCTTCAGCTAATAACGTTGAAGTCACCAGATTAAATTTCCGGAGTGCAATGTGGTCAGTTTCTAGGCTTTCAAGGTCTTCAAGAATATGATGCTATAACCGGAACTGGTTCAGATATCTTGCACAGTATGTAAACAAATTCAAGAAAAAAGAAAACCCTGCCTGCAGGTTCAATGGCAGACTGCTATCAATATGCTACTAGGCAAAAATATGATTGAAGAAGAAGCAACTTGGAATCAGAAATCGGATATAAATTGAACATCGATGTGATAAAGCACATACCTAATATGTGAAAATAACCTTTACATAACCTTCCAAATTTTGTGAATACGTTCTCTGCGATTGTAAAAATATGAATAAACTAGCTGACCCGTGCCTAGTTCATTGGGCGGTAAACATTTTATTGTAATGAAATTATGACTCTGATTCAGTTAGTACAGAGTGTTATGTATTTTAATAAAAAAATTATAATTGTTGATAATATAACCAATAATCGTCACTTAACGATTTAAATTATTTTTTAATATAAAAACTACTTTCTGTGACTTAAATATAAAAGTTAGAAGCATCCTGTCGTTGACTTCCTTGTAGGCATTATCAAGCTCTACAACATTTCTCTAGAACTCAATCATATATCTCTCATTGTTAAGGCAGCGCTCGTAAGAAACGGTTTCGTTCTATCGTTCGTTATACACGTATACTACGATTTTTTATCTCTTCATCTTGTATCTATACCCTATATAGGCTGCAACTACGATAGTTACAGTGTAATCAAATCAATAACGAAGAAGTCCATGCCGCTACTCTTCGCCATGATATAAAAAGTATCCGACCTGTGTCAGGAAACACAGTAGGGAACATAAAAAAATGGGGAGTGTTAAAAGAGTTGTATTTATTATTATTGTATCTTGGATTCCGCTAATTCTTTTTTTGTTGTGTTTGTTATTGTGAGGACAAGTTTCTTAAAAAAACGCATATTATAATATACTTAAGGCGGAACGGAGTTCGCGGCCACTGCTAGTTATATATATTTCTATAAATTACTCCACTTGCCAGCCAATAAAGGAGAATAATAAAATCGATTTCATGACATATGATGTTAATATCGTTTTATTTCGTTGATGGAATATCTTGAAAGTTTTTTTGACATGTTATCTAGAATCCTCACCAAGTAAAAACCGTTACAAAATATTCCATACAGTAGCTGTAATTAAGTAAATAGTGATCGCTTTTTGTATATCGTAATGTTTTAAGGTTACAAACTGAAGTGTTAAAGTAAACTATTTTAAATTAAAAATGGATATGTGGTAAAGCCAAAGCCGTTATAAGAAACCGATCTTTTATGAGTGACCATTAGATCTGTAGTTGACTCAGTAAAAGTTTCTATAATTAATAAACATAGGATACATTCTCTTCAACCACAGATTCCTATTTCCGATATATATCCTATACATATAACGTCTATTACTTTATAGACTCGAAGCGAAGTATGGGTATAAATGAAATGTATATATAAAACTACTACTTATATGCACACGTCGATAGACGGATAAAGAAAATATAATTTATAATCGACTAGCCTCTGCCCGCGACTTCGTTTGCGTGGCTTAAATACAGTAACACTAACACGCAGTAGTTCTCAAAAGGAAAAACATCTCGATTTTGAAACATTTTTCATCTGTGCTCCGCTCCTATTGGTTTCAGCGTGATGATATATAGCCTATAAGCATTCTCGATGAATGAGCTATATAACACTGGAAGAATTATTCAAATCGGACCAGTAGTTCCTGACATGACCCTCTACAACGTCACAAACTCAAACTTTACCTCTTTATAATATTAGTATAGGTAATATAACGATTCTTCTGTAGATTTAAAAGGTGTCCATTAATGAGTCTAAAACCTAAAAAGTTGTCTACCTTGCTTCCACATGTCGTGAACAAGCTCTGAATAAAATATGCGCTTTTCCTATCTCGCCTCCGCATCCGTGAACAACTTACACCCGCGAAACTGTTGCCTCATTAAGTAGATCTCATAATATCCTTTCGGTTCTTCGTGATTTTGATTTGAACCTTCATATGTAGTTATTTTACAACGTATATACAATCGTATTAATAAGAATTTAATTTTTATTACTTAATATAATTACAGGCTAGGCAGGTAAAGGTAAGAAAATAGATAGTATAAAGATTTGTGTAAAAATAAAATCTTACATGCAGCCTACAAAACACGTTTTTATGTAGTTCATCACTTTTTTCTTAACAGATTATACGCTATTGACTTGATGGGCCTTCACAGATTCATTGGACTTAAATTGCTAATACGCTACGCCGGAATTTCTATATAAGAGACATTCATTAATTCCATTAAAGTAATAAGTCTGCACCGGCAACAGTAGTATTTAGGCTGATGAAATACAAAACGTTCATTAAAGTATACATAACATATACATGTTTTTTTTCTATACAAAACAGCAATCTCATGGGTAAGAGTCTGATAAGTATCTATGAGAATAAAATTGAATGTCTTATCTACCGACAGCAGTGACGGAGCAAAAGGAGGGCACGGAAGGAGCGTGCACGGCGCCGGAGCAGTTCCAGTGTGCGGACGGAGGGCGGTGCGTGCCGGCCGCGTGGCGCTGTGACGGGCGGCCGCACTGCGACGATGCTTCTGACGAGCTCAACTGCAGTGAGTGTCCACTCCGCTAGCACTTCCTCTTGTAGTGAACTCTGGAGCCGCGAGTCACGTGCGCCCGCTTGTCCGTAGCGTGGAACACGAGCTGTGGCGCCGGACAGTTCCGGTGCGAGCGCAGCGGACTCTGCGTGGCGGCGAGCTGGCGGTGCGATGGCGACGCGGACTGCGGTCCGCATGACAACTCTGACGAGGAACCCTACATGTGTACGTCTTACTTTCTCACTATTCAAAGCGTCATAGTTGTTCCATAATAAATTTACCGTTACTGCATTTTAATACAACTTCTGATTTGATTGCGTGCATACAACACTCAGGCGAGAAGGATTTCAAGTGCCCGGGGAACTGGGCGCGATGTGCGACGCCTACCGGAGGACAGTTCTCGTGCGTGCCGGTTGCGCTGTTCTGCGACGGAGAGAGGCACTGTGTCGACGCGAGCGACGAGTGGGACATCTGCGACAATTGTATGTACTGAACAATTATTTCGGTCGTGCGCTCATCGGTACGTGAAGATATGGTGTAGATATTGGTTGTAAATCGGTGTCCGAGTCGCTGTGTGAATGGTCACAAACATGTTAGAGGAGCAAGGCGTTGCTGCGAAACAGACTCGTTTGGGTTTAAGAGAAGTCAAAATGGTCGGCAACTGGTGATCATAGGGATTGTGAATTAAAAACTCAACTAATTGAAACAGAGAAAATATTGTGTAAGAAAAGAGAGTATATGCAATGAAGATGTTTGTTTATTGGTAATGTTGCAGTCACGGAGAGCGCGTGTGCGAGTCTCGGGTGCGCGCACTCGTGTCGGCCCACGCACGGCGGCCTCGCCTGCTACTGCCCCGCCGGGTACGAGCCGCACCCGCACGGACTCTGCGTCGGTGAGTAGGGACCCCCGACCCCCGCTGCCCCCCGACCCCCCGCACGGCGCCCACGAGTCTCGCGTTCCCCGCAGATAGTGACGAGTGCGAGTTGGAGGAGTCGTGCGCCCAGCGCTGCGCCAACACGCCTGGCTCCTACACGTGCTCGTGCGTCGCCGGGTACCGGCTGCGGGCGGACCTGCGCTCCTGTGCCGCACTTAACGGTACTTTTATATTACATTTATCGAAGATATATATATTTTTATTTTTTAATAAATTACCGGTAATAGTAAATATTTTAAAAAATCACTCACGCAAAAGTAGTTAAGAGACTAAAATCCTGAATATGCATGAGAATGTATCGCGATCGGATGTAGGAAATACAGTGGTATAAAATGAAAGTGAACAATTAGATATGGGCATGTGGTTTGATTGGTTGTTGCCGCGTAGATCCCGCGGACGAGCCCGCGTCGCTGATAGTGGTGACGCCGAGTGAGGTGCGTCGCGAGTGGGAGCTCGGTAGTGCGTACGCGCCTGCGCATGCGCACACGGCGCAGGCGGTGTCGGCGCTGCGCGTGCTCGCCCTCGACTTCAACTATTCCAACAGGTGAACACACGACACATTGCTCCTCATCACTCACCGTGTCCAGAGATAGAGCAACACTGAGTTCTGTTACTAACCGTGGCAAAATTGACACACAATTTATTCAGAACTAAAAAGAAGATCCATATGTAATGTTACAATTTCTATATAAAACTTTCACATTCCAATATAACACACTACTCAAAATTTGCTTTAGAACTTCCTCAAATACAAATAAAAATCTCCATGAGTAATATGCTAAGGTAACACAAGAATGCGTTTAAATATCGTAAAAATATTGAAGCATGTGCAGAGCAAGCTGGTCGCATCCGCCCTGAACCAGAACGTTCTGTTGCAGTCGTTGACCAACTGCTAGCGCGCGAATACTGTACTCGCGTCGAGAAATGGTTGCCAGCCGAGGTTGTTGCTAGAGACACTCTGCTTACCTATAGAGTTAGAATTTCTAAAGGAAATGACTGGAAGCGTGACATAGACTTATTGTTGCCTTTCGGCAAGGAAGGCCTAATTCGGGAACGAGATATTCTTTACTAAACACTGAAAACGCGGATTTACCTATAGTTGGTTCTAATAAAAACAATGAATATGCATTACCTATAGACCTCGTCAAATATACGAAAAATTTCAACAAAAACGAACACCCCCTAATTCTGAAAATGACAACTCGAGCCCAGTCTTCAGATTTCAAAAGACAATTCTGTTCCTAGACTAGCATCTACTACCACTACCAGCACCTATTACCACTAGCACAACCTAAACTTCACAGAAAATGCGTATTCAAAGGAACATATCCTAAATAAATTATGCATATATCATTATCCTATTGATTTATAGTGTTATTAAAAGCCTTTATTTTTTGTTTATGATTAAGCTACTTTTAGTTGAAGTGATGTTATTTTTACATATGTACATCAATAAACCAGTTGTGTCACGGACTTGGTCTATATTTGTTTTCACTCCATATTTTATCCCTTAAATATCCTACTGATGAGGGACACACGTACGCTGAGGTGTTGAGAAGATTCTCAATTATATAGGTTATCATATATATAGGTTTCTCTTATATAGCATTCCATAAACAATTTTTTTTATAAACGCTGCAGCTATAGACATGCAACTATTTGTAATCAGTGTTCTTTATTACCTGTCTTAAAAAAAAACTGAAATATAAAGACAGACATAAAAATACATTTATTATATACACAAAACCTCAGAATTCAATTCCAATAATAAACCATTAAATGTTATTCTATCAGTACTTCTTAAATCCTACAAGAAACAGCGTAATGGTTAGTAATTTATATTATTACTTCGAGTTGATGTTCTAATGAATGTTACAGTTCACATTAGCCTGGGTGGTTTAGAAAACAGTGACAGGAAATAATTTTAAAAACATATGCCTGAGTTTTGGTAACATGCAATTATGGTTATGCCCACACTAGGAAACTTTTTAAACACATTAGGGTAAAATTGTGGCCAAGTAAACCCCCTCCATATCCAATCTGGTCATGGAATTTAAATATAACTGTGTTATTATGAGCACTAGCTCAAAGTTCCTATTGACTACACTACCCATAATTAAAATTTAAAAAAGATAAAAAATATATTTGTTTACTTGAAGCGTTTTTAAGTTTTGTTCATCTTTATTTATCTGTAAAGATTAAAGTAGTGGTGCCGTCACACGAACCTGACAGTCAATACGAGCTCTACTGTATAGGTCGATCTGCTACGTGCACCACAACCTCAGCCGCGCCGCGCTCGTCTGCGTCGACGCGGACCACTTCTCTCGGCGGACGCTGCTCCCCACACCCGCGCTCTTCCCGGACCTCGACTGTGAGTAGTACAGCCGCGTCACCAGCGTGCCCCACATGCCACACCCACACACCCTGCCTCACGTGCCCTCTCCCTGTGCAGCCGTCACACACATGGCGATCGACTGGCTCAGCGGCAGCTGGTACTTCTCGGACGAGGGCCGCGAGGCGCTGTACGTGTGCTCGCGCTCGCTGCTCGCCTGCCGGCTGCTGCTCGACGCGAACCTCAGCAAGCTGCGCGGCCTCGCACTCGATCCCGCCGCCGGGTCAGTCTCGAGTCTCGCGTCTCTCGTGCCCCGCCTCGATACGTGACTCGCAATAACCGCCATTTGCGCTGCAGGCTCATGTTCTGGTCGGTGTGGGGCGCGTCGCCGGCCGCCGTGAGCCGCGGCTCGCTGGCGGGCGGCACCGCGCAAACGGTGGCGGACCTCAAGCTGGTGTACCCGGCGGCGCTGACGCTGGACCCGGCGACGCGCACGCTCTACTGGGCCGACACCTACCTCGAGTGCGTCGAACGCGCAGACTACGACGGACGCAACAGGCGCACCGTGCGTCGCGCCTACTCGGTCAGTGTCGCCGCCGCACACCCGCCCGTTCCACCTGACCCGCCGCTGACGGTTCTCATTGTATGTCACGACAGACACAGAAGTTGCAGCTGATATCACTGCTCGAGGAGACGCTGTACCTACCGGTGTGGAGCGAGAGTAGCGTGGCGGCCGTGTCGCGCTACGGCAGGGACTCGCACCGCGCGGACATCCCGTCGGGGGCTCATCCGACCGGCGTTCTCGTATACCATCGGCAGCGGCAGCCGACAGGTCGGTGCATCTCGTCTGTCGACTGTCTGCAGCAATACGGCTCAGTCGGCCGGAGCTGAGATAAAATGAGCGATACTTGTCTGTGTTCCCAGCGGCGCATCCGTGCGGCGTGCAGAACGGCGGGTGCGAGCACATCTGCGCGGGGGAGGCGGGCGCGGGGGGCGTGAGGGCGCGCTGCCTGTGCCGGCACGGGTACCGACTGGCGGGCGCGGGCTCCTGCTTGCGTGAGTACACGCCGCGCCGTGCCGGAGCGCAGACGTGCCAGTGCATCCGGGAGTATAGCGGAGTGTGTCTCGCAGGGGTGGAGCTGGATTCGTACTTGGTGGTGGCGCGCGGGACGCCGGCGATGGTGCAGGCGCTGTCGCTGGCGGAGGAGGGCGCGGCGCGGGGGTGGGAGGGGTTGGCGCCGGCGCTGGACGCGGCGCGTCCCTCCGCGGCGGACGTGGACTTGGAAGGCGGTTACCTGTACTACTGCGACGTGCACAGGTCTCCCCTCCCCTCCGTTCCCGAGAGTCGACCGGCCCGTTTGGTTTGACTATAGCTGCGGTGTCGGTGCAGGTACGAGATCGTGCGGCAGCGGCTGGACGGGTCGGGGCGCGAGGTGTTCCTGGGCGAGGACGTCGACAACTGCGAGGGCATCGCCGTGGACTGGATGGGTGAGGATTGGCAACATTGCGACACTTGACACTTCGACCGGTCGCGAAGGCATTTCATGTGAAATGGACAACAATAATAAACTTACGTGCTGCTATTTATTCGTATTCAGTCTTATTAGACTTTCAGTAGGTATAAACGTCAACCTAATATTTGCTCTAATGTGTTGACATGTTACTAATATTAAAATTATGATCAGGGTGGACGTTCTTATCGATATAGAAGCAAAAAATAATCTGTTTACAAATTTTATTTATCTGTCTCTGTGAACATGTATCACTCTGAAAGTACTGAATCAATCTTGGCGAAACATAACACGGTGATAACTAATGTTATAAAGTTACATCTAGGATACTCGTTGTCCCATAAAACGCAAGGGATTCTTGACGGATTTTGATGGTTTATAATAATAACTTTGATATTTTTCGTTTTTTTTTAGTGCATTAGTAGTTTTTATATCGAAGTAGGTCTATTTTTTATCGTAAAAATTTTATTTTTCTTCAATGGACCTGATACGTGATGCTGAGAACAGGTTCTATTATACCAACAGGGTATAATGTTTGAGTGAGTCCCTGTACAATTTGGATTCATAATTGGAAATGTTAGGTGTGGGTGCAATTGAGTTATAGGTTTATTTAGACTTTTTACGTTTCAAAAAAACAATTGCAACTGCCAATCTGATTTGGTGAAGAAAAAGTTGCAAGGGTTAGCTAGTTTAAACATAAGATTCTAATAATTTGCTTGATTGTGTATATACACATATAGTTATTAACATTTAATTTTGCCAATAATACCTATACAAAATTATTATTGAGTTTTATAGGTAGTAGAGCCACGCTGATGCTATAACTGGTTTCAGCATGGATGGGTCGGCTCGTCCGGGGTACTACTACTCTCTTACAGAAAACTGACGTGAAGTAACAGTGCTTGTATTGTTGCGTTTCGTTCGTTCAGTGAGATCGCCGGAGGCCCACTTCCCTTCCCCTCTCTTTGCCTTCTATTACCCCCCTTTTTCACCAACACAGGCTGGCAACGTATTTGCGACTCCTCTGGTGTTGCTGGTGTCTATGGACGGTGGTGATCAATAATAACAGGTGATCCACCTGTTCGTTTGCCTGGTATGATATTAAAAACTAAACATACGTTTAAACAAAATAACATATGTTACTGTTACATTTTAATTCAATATATGGCAACTGAACTGACGTAAGCAAATGCCACATTTCAATTTAGTGTGACATGTATGTACATTAATAAACTTTTCAGCTTAATTAATACATGTTTAATTTTAATCGTTTTAATTTATTATACGGGTCATTTCAAAAATAACTACAATTAGAGTAGAGTAAAAAAACAAGTTGGTGAGTTAGCACCGTGTTTCTTCAGGTAAGAACCTGTACTGGACGGACGAGGCGCTCGGGCGCGTGTCCGTGTGCCGAGTACAGGAGCCGCGCGCCTGTCGCGTGCTCGTGCAGCAGCACGACTACAGCCCGCGCGCCCTCGCGCTCGACCCCGCGCACGGGTACGTACTCGCGACCTCGCCACCCCGACACCTCGCCACCTCGCCACCTCGCCACCTCGCCACCTCGCCGTACCAGCGTGCGTGCTCGCTTGTTGCAGCCTCATGTACTGGAGCGTGTGGCCGAGGAGCGGAACGAGCGACGGTGCGCGTATCGAGAGCGCGCGCATGGACGGAAGCGCGCGTGCGGCTCTACTCACCGCGGACTTGCACTGGCCCAACGGACTGGCTCTCTCGCACTCGGACCGCACCCTGTACTGGTGAGTGCGCCGGCCGCCGCCGCCGTCTCGCCGTCGCCTCGCGTGCGTTACTGTACGTGTCCCGCGTCCGTGTGCCCGCAGGTGCGACACGTTCCTGAATAGAATAGAACGGCTGGTACTGGAGTCGGGAGTGCGCGAGGTGGTCGCCGCGGACTCGCCGCAGACTCCGGTGCTGCAGCCGTACGGTCTCGCCGTCTACGAGGGTATGTACTCGATCACGTGTACGCTTAAGAGCTCTTCATTTTTCATTTTAAGAAACTGTACAATCTCACATTGTAATGTCATAATTAAGCTATATATTAACAGCTATATATTACAAATTTAATGTAAAACATAAAAATTGTTGAAATTGTTCAATTAAAACTCTTATGTTACAAGGAAAGTATATTATAAGTTATTTTATTTTTTCATGATCGTCTTCCTTGAAAACTCTTCTTCTCAAATACCTGCAAAATTATTTATTGCTATGAGTGCTATTCCATGATTTTAACAGTTCTGTGCTTACAGATGCTTTCTCAATGTCAATAATGTATACAGATAATAGTGAACGAGATCGACGAAATGAATGTAGAATGTATTCAAATATTTAAAAGGTAGTGACTATTTTGTACTTATAATTGCAGCTAACACATGTAGGTGATGACATTATTTTGCTATACAAGAAAGGAGGAAAGTAAACGAGTTGAGTTCGTCGTTTTTATTGAATGTCGTTGTAAATGACATATGTTTTATGCACTTGTAACGGTTAGTATATTAGTTAGAGAATGATATGCAGGCACCGTGATATGGAGCGAGCACGCTCGGGGTGCGGTGCGGGCGCTGTCCCCGCGCGGCGAGGTGCGCACGCTGCACGCGCTGCAGCCGCCGCTCTACCATCTGAAGCTGGTGTCGAACACGGCCACCGCGGGGAGGAACCACTGCTCGTACCGGAACGGCGGCTGCGCGGAGCTCTGCCTGGCCGTGGGGGGCGCGGAGGGGCGCGTGTGCGCGTGCGGGGAGGGCCGCGCCCCGCACCCCCTGCGCCCGCACACCTGCACCCCCCGGGACCCCGCGGGGGCGCCGCACAACGCCTCCGGCGTCCGCCGCTGTCCCGACGGACAGTTCCACTGCGGCCGCGGGTCTGTCTCCTCTCACTTCCTTTACTCTCTCCGTTTACATTTAGGGAAAAGGGCTATTCGAGCAGATATACGTGCTTTCCGCTCTAGTGCACAGTTTCATTTTGTAAACCATTTCATATGTAGGGATACAATGTAGGCATTTAAGGCAGAATGCATGGTAAGCAAATAATTTTATGAGAGCGCGACGGCGAGCCAGTCATTGCGCGCTGGCCCGCGCGAAAGAAAGGTCGTAGATTCGAGGAACATTGAGATTAAAACTACGCAAACTAACAATTGCTCTTTTTAATTCGATAACCCAATCGTGAGGACCTTCATCAGCCAGCAGGGGCAGTTACTCAATTGGAAGTACACTCATACTCACACACGTCACCATAAACTTCCAAACATGGAACAAATATCCAAACTTCCAAGAAATTTAAAATAATTACAGTTTATTCCTGTACCAGCTACTGTTTGGGTACAAGGGAATAAGAAAAACAAACAGGACCACCTCACTCTTTCACATGTATGTAATACCAAAATATCTTTTATTACTGATTGAATATGAAAGTATAGACGCTAATGATAACACCCATACATTTGTGTAGGTCTGTGTCCTGGCTAATCTCGGAAACGGCTGGACTGATTTTGACGGGAATTTCACTGGCAGATAGCTGAAATTATAGGAGATGACTTAGGCTTTTAATTACTTTAAATCAAACTAGCTATTAACCGTGACTTCGTCCGCAATGCTATCTGCAAAACGGTTGGGCCGGCTCTCACGGAATTTTCACGGGTGGATAGCGAACATCATAATTTAAATTATCGAATATTAAAAACTGCTTAGACAGATATAAAGTTTTATATCTTTATTTATATTTATGCAAGATTTCAAGACGCCAGCTAATTCATAGTGATCATTGCAGGCAATGCGTCGACTCGGAGTACGTATGTGACGGAGATAACGACTGTCCGGATGGATCCGACGAGGACTCTTCTCCTCGGGGACCCTGTGGTAAGTTTTCGTTCATCTACCTCACGCATAATATGCACACAAGGAAAGTAACGTAAGAATGTTTTGCAGCTAACGCGACTTGTGACGATACGCATTCTCTGCGGTGCGACACCAACCGGTGCATCCCGCGGAGCTGGGTGTGCGACGGGCGCAAGGGTGAGTCGCGTCTCGCATCGCCGAGAGCGCAGTGGAGTCGTCGCGCTCCGTGACGCTCCGTGACGCTCCGTGACACGCGTCTCTTGTCCCGCAGACTGCTACGACGACAGCGACGAGTCGAGGGAGGCGTGCGCGACCGTCGCCTGCGGGCCCGACCAGTTCGCCTGCGAGCGCACTCGCCGCTGCCTGCCCGCCGCCTGGCGCTGCGACGGCGCGCGCGACTGCGGCCCCGACGACGACAGCGACGAGACCGGCTGCGGTGAGACCTCGCCTGTCGCCCTCCCTCCCTCTCGGTGTCGCCTCATGTCGCCTCACCCCGCTCACCCCGCCCGCTCTCTCACAGAGAACCTCGAGTGTTCGAGCGTCATGTTCCGGTGCGAGAGCGGCGGCTGCGTGCCCTGGGAGTACCAGTGCGACGGCCGCGCCGACTGCAACGACGGCAGCGACGAGAACGCGTGCGCGCCCCCCACCTCGGACATCGCTCCGCAAGGCCCCGCGCAACACCCGCACCACGACGACAAGATCACGTTGTGCGAGGCGCACGAGTTCCAGTGCAACAACACCGAGTGTATCCGCAAAGTACTAGAACCCGTTGTCAGTTGTCCAGTTGTAGAGGTCTGTCGTCGCGTGCGAGTACATGTGTGAGTGGTGTCCGGCAGGAGTTCAGATGCGACTACCAGGGCGACTGCCAGGACGGGTCGGACGAGTGGGGGTGCGGCGCGATGCCGGCGACGACGACGACGACGACGACGGCGGCGCCGGGGGGAGCCGGGGGGAGCGCGGGGGGAGCCGGGGGGTGCGCGGCGCCGGCGCTGCGGTGCGACAACAGGTCGCGGTGCGTGCCGCTGCAGCAGCAGTGCGACGCGCGACAGGACTGCACGGACGGAGCCGACGAGGCGGACAGATGCGGTATCACTCATTATTCATAATATACACGAACTGATCCCCGTCAGATTAAACATTATAATTGTCACTACTCATTAAACTAGGCCAAACAAAATTCTTCTAAAGTTTGAACTCTTAATACTAATATTAAAAGTCCGATAGAAGCCTCCATACCGAGCTCCAGCTCGGAGACTGGCTCCGATGTGGAGCTCGACATGCCGCCCGCGACTTCCGTGTCGCCCGCGGGCCCCCGTTTCATAACCGTCAGGCACCAAAGACGCACCCGTCGTGGGTCGTGTTCCTCTGATTCTGATTCGAGTTCGGCACGTCCGATCAGAAAATTCGTCAACGTAGATCGCGTTCAGGTACCAGACCCAGCCCCGGCTATACCAGCAGCCGTAAGACCGCATTCGAGTGGAGCCAACTCTTGTCTCCGTCCCACCCTCTCAAGCCGACGCTACAGGTGCCGTAGCGGCTAAGAAGCCCCGTACACCACCCCCTGTTACTATTGAAAATAAATCAAAGTGGATTTCTATCTCCACGGCGATTAATAAATTAGGTGTTAGGTATACGTCCGCCCTTAATACTCCGGCGGGTATACAAGTTAAGGTGATTAGCACCTCAGACCACCGAGCGCTGACAAAATTCCTTCGGGAACAAAAGTTAGCATACTTTACTTACGCTCTCGAGGAGAAACGTTTCCTCCATGTAATGATCTGTCGTGTCCCAACTGAGATCTCTTCTGAGGACGTGAATGCTTCCCTTAAGGAGGACAATATCTCAGTTCGTGAGGTACACCGGATGTACCATCCATGTACTAAACATCCATATAACATGGTTCTGGCCATCCTGGACCGCTCCCAGGAGGGCAAAGCCATTTTCCTCCTGACATCAGTCTGTAAGCTTAACGGTATCACCGTTCAGCCTCCCCGCAAGACTCACACCCCGTCGCAGTGTCAACTGCCAAAGTTACGGTTACTCGGGGCGAAACTGTCATCTCCGCCCCAGGTGCGTCAAGTGCTTGGGAGATCACGCCACAAAGGAGTGCGGGTGCACAGACAACATTCCAGAACTTCCTAGTTGCGTGCTGTGTGGCAACGCGAGTCACCCCGCAAATTATCGCGGCTTTCCCCGCGCGCCACGCACGCACCGCCTCCACCAGACGAGACAGGTGCCACCGCCTGCCCGCCGCCTCGACCTCTCATGTCCGTGGAGGCCTTCCCTGGCCTGCCGGGCGCCTCCTACGCCCCGGCAGGACCTGCGCCCATACCGAGCACGTCACCCTCTGTGCCGCGCGCGTCACAACCTGGGCGGGCACCTATGGCCCCTCGGGCTCCCCGACCCCAGCCTCTGGCTATCAAACCTCAAGCTCAGCCCCCTCAGGCGGTGCTGCCGCAGGCAGCTCCTGCCATCCCCTCTGCCATCAACGGGTACAAATGGCTAAGCCAATTGCTCCTGGAACACGATCCCCAGCAGGTCCTCGGCTTTCAAGCAAATCCACGAAGGAAATAGCCCGATGAATCACAGATAGTTATTTACTACTAGTTCTGATAAAAAAAAGTGTGATATTAATATTATATTGTCTGTGAAATGTGTAGTGTTGTAATGTTATTATTGTACAATTAAATAGAGTTATTCGATTCAAACGCTGCGGGAATTTACAATGTGATAATACCTATAGTTGCATTTTTGACATGAACATCAACAGTTTCGTTTCCACAATGCCATAATGACCAGAGATCCATGCTACAACTAAATCTAAGCCAAGGCAGTGACAGTTGAATAATAGTGCCCCGGTCTTTAAATTTAATGAAAGTTTGACTTGGAATGTATCGGAAATTTAGAAACATCCTGCAAACAACTTATACAATCAGAAAAAAATATTGTTCTATTTTACTTGTGAGCCTCAACATATGCTACCACTTCAAAAAGTGCTATAGGCTCAGCTGAAAATACTGACGATGTATAGGGTTAAACACTCTTTCTCAGATAATTCATTCATTCAGATACTGGTCCCATAAAAATCCTCTCACTATATTTACCGATGGATCCTAATTAGCTGATAATGTTGGGGCTGCTGTGTGGATTCCAAAATTTAAAATTATCCTGACTTTTTATTAATTTAGGGATTAGGCGGTGATGAGATAGATACAGGGATTTATACAAGAACCAGTCGAAAAGGAACTGTCTACGAAGTTATAATGGAGAATGAAGCTAAAAGAATTTTGCTACACGGTTCAAACAAAAATGAACCATAATCAAAGTAACTTCGGACGATGGCGTTATATATTAATTTTTGGTCGTACGAATAAGCGCCCCACCATACGCCAGAAAGTGCCTGCAAAATATTCTTTTCTGCTTTATTTATTTTATAATTCAAATGAGGTATGTAAATAAATAAGCTTGTTGTTTAGAAATAGACTTAATTTAATAGACTTAAAAAAATTATCAAAATTACAAGAAGGAATGGGAATGTCATAAAGTGTCGTGTAAATAGTGGATGCTGAGAACCACAGTTTAACATAATACCATATAACCGGTGGGAGTGTGCAGGCGAGCCTATGTGCGAGGTGGCGGCCTGCACTCACACCTGCCACCCCACGCCGCGCGGCCCGCTCTGCGCTTGTCCCGCGCCTCTGCACCTGCAGCGCGACCGCCTCTCCTGCGACCTGCGCCACCTCTGCGCCGAGTGGGGCGTCTGCAGCCAGGTACCTCGCCCCCTGCCCCTCCCCGCACCCGCCCCTCCTGCGACCTGCGCCGAGTGCTGCGTCTGCAGCCAGTGATTAATGTAACAGTCGGGTCGCGGGAGAGCTACTTTGTAGAGCAATAAAAACACGGGTTAAGTGATCGACTGTTCAGAGTAAACTGAAACTAAAAATTTATTAAACGCTTGAACATACCGCCCACCAAGGACTACCTAAGTCATTTACAAAAACACAATTTTTCTAAAACATTTTCGTAAAACATAATAAACTTTATAAAGAAACTGAATGGTGACAATCCTTTCTTACCAAACAATAATTTTAAGTAATTGTTACAAACAAGTTACAAGGAAACTAATTTATGTAAACAATCTGCTTATCTACAATACACTTGAGTTACAAAACTAAACACTTCCTAAAAGTTTTGTAACAAAACAAACTTGAGACATAAACAACCAAATCCATCAAGTTATGAACACTTACACTTATCGAAACTTATCACCTCTTATCGATCTTACACTTAACATGCTAACATGTTACTACGATTCTACTCTAAAATAAACATAACTAATCACAAAACAAAAATAACTTGTTCTAAAAGTTCTCATGTTAACGAAAGCAAGTGGTCTAATACTTGAAATTCTCCTCCGCTGTTCTTAAGAAATATTTTATGTTATCAGCAAAGAGTGTGAATATATTTGAAACACTCACTGTGTTGATTTATTTCAACTTGAAAAACCAAAACAAAGAATGCTTATACTTAACTGTTTACAATATTTCACCATACATCATAACATGAACATAACAAACAACACAATAAAACCAAATATTAATACACAAGTAGAAATTAATTAAATGAAAAGAAAAAATAAATGTATCAAGAAGATATAGGCAAGATACATAATTTGGATACTGGTCTCTTAATTCTAGAATTTTTACATCTTATAGTAACTACTCGTGTTATTTGATCTGGACCAGGGTGCTTTTGTTCGATCACTCCAAGTAACCACTTGGAAGGAGGAAGACCATCTTCTTTTACTAAAACAACATCACCTTGATTTGGTTCTGGTGTGATTTTATTCCATTTATACCTTTGATATAATGTGCATAAATATTCTCGCGACCATTTTCTCCAAAAATGTTGTACAAGCTTTTGTGTGTACTGCCATCTTCGTAAACTGCTTACACTAGTATCTTCATAATTATAATCGGGTACTGTCAATAGAGCTTCACCAACTAAAAAGTGACCCGGTGTCAATGGCATAGGTTCTCCATGATCAGAAGGTATTTGATACAAAGGTCTAGAATTCAAACACGCTTCAATTTGAGCTAAGACTGTAGATAGCTCTTCATATGTGAGTATCGTTCCATTAAGTACACGATACAAATGGAATTTTGTAGATCTCACTCCAGCCTCCCATAATCCACCGAAATTAGGAGAATGAGGAGGTATAAAAGACCACTTTGTGCCATTATTTGCCAGACACGCTGCTACTTCCTCCGATAAATTTGAATTCTCTGCCTTGATTAATTTTTGTAGCTCTTTTGAAGCTCCAATGAAATTTGTGCCATTGTCACTAAAAACTTCCAAACAATGTCCGCGGCGTGCAACAAAACGCTTGAAAGCTGAAAGAAATCCCTCAGTCGTTAAATCACTAACAACTTCTAAATGAATAGCGCGTGTTGACATACAGATGAAAAGACAAATATATCCTTTATATGATCGAGAACCTCTACCTTTGGATACTCGAATATTAATAGGGCCGGCGTAATCTATGCCGCAACGTATAAACGGACGACTCATAGTTACCCTAGCCTTAGGTAGTACACCCATAAATGGTTGTCGCGTAGCAGCACGATATTTAACACATTTACAGCATGTTCTTACATACTGTTTGATCATATTTTTAACATTAAAAATCCAGTATTTAGACTTTATGTAATTGAGCATTAATTGAAGACCCCCGTGAAGGGTAATATCGTGTGCTTCAGCAACAATTAATCTAGAAATATGATGATACCCAGGCAAGATAATTGGATGCTTGATGTCGTACTCTTCTTCACTTTGGGCCATTTTCATTACTTTGTTGCTATTACTTGCCCATTTCTGTAAAATGAAACCACCCTTTGCTAGTAACTGAGTCACCTGTTTATATATTTCTACTGCTTGGCTCTCATTTTCACAACCGGACATGAAATCGTCCATATAGAAGTCATTTAAAATCTTAGATGCTCCTAGTTCAAAATTCTTTCCTTCATCTATTGCTAATTGCTGAAGACTTTTTACCGCTAAGTATGGTGCAGAAGAAACTCCAAATGTAACTCTACACATTATAAATTCTTTAATTTCTTCATCTTCATGCAATCTCCAAAAAAGACGTTGATATTTACTAGCATCCTTGCCGCCCACCTTGACCTGTCGATACATTTGTATGATATCAGCAGTAAAGCATACAGGATAAGTACGCCATTTTAATAAAATATGGCGCAACTCAGACTGCAACCGTGGTCCGATTAGTAAGTCGTCATTAAGAGACCTACCGTTTCTCCCTTTACACGAGGCATCAAACACAACACGAACCCTTGATGTATTTTTATCTTCGCGTACTACAGCTTGATGGGGCAGGTAGACACAATTTTTCATAGCAATATCTTCTGGATCGCTAATTATTTTCATATGGCCTTGCTTTAAATAATCATT
Organism: Antheraea mylitta; assembly: GCA_014332785.1. NCBI lineage: Eukaryota > Metazoa > Arthropoda > Insecta > Lepidoptera > Saturniidae > Antheraea > Antheraea mylitta. Next base: position 19,511 of record JACEII010000201.1, read on the forward strand.
CATTGCCATGGTATACTCTTCCCGTCTCCTATGTAATAGTGGACTTTTCAGCCTATTTTCTAAATAAATATATCTACGTAGAGCTATATCTCTTAAACCCCCATATTGACATTGAGGATCTTCGTCCCGAAAGGGAAGACTAACAACATAGCGACCATCAGAATCTCTAGTTGTAGTGGATTGGAAATAGCTCTCACAGTTCTGTTCATCTTCGGATAAAATCTTGCAATGCTGATCACTTTCAATTTCCCAAAAACTCCGAAGTAATTTATTTAACGTGTCATCTTGCACGTGTAAACTTATTATGTGTCTAGTGTCTTTGTCTTCTTTACACTCTTCTTGACCGGACAAGATCCATCCTAGCTCCGTATCCTGAGCAACGAGTTTACTCGATGGATTTTTAAGAACTCCGGTCTTCAAAATCTGCGCATATATTTCCGCACCTAGCAAAATATCTATTTTGCTTGGCGTGGCAAACTCCGGATCAGCTAGCTTTAATTTTGATAACTCAGGCCAATCGTGTACCGCAACCTTCCTTACTGGCAGATTTGATGATAAATGTTTTAACACATAAGCTTGTACATCACACTTAAACGACGTGCGAGTAGTGGACTGTATATTAAACTTGACCGCGTGTCTTATTGAATGTGATTTCCCTCCTCCCAAGCCTGATACTTCTCCCTTCACTGAAAATTTACGAAGGCCCAATAATTGAGCACAGTGCTCCGTAACAAATGAGGCTTGAGAACCCTGGTCCAGTAATGCTTTAAACAAATAACAATATCCCTTATGACTAACTACCTTAACAACAGCCGTTGCTAAAATTACATGACCAGGTGAATAAAAATGATTAGAAATCACTTGCTCTATACAAGTCGACGATTGTCCATCAGTCTTCTTCTGGTGAGACTCCGTTGGATTATAAACTGCGTTAAGCGGAGTACTAACACTTCCTTCCGGATGAATTAACGAATGATGGCGTCGACTTGTATAGAGCAAGTGATTTCTAATCATTTTTATTCACCTGGTCCAGTAATGCTTTAAACAAATAACAATATCCCTTATGACTAACTACCTTAACAACAGCCGTTGCTAAAATTACATGACCAGGTGAATAAAAATGATTAGAAATCACTTGCTCTATACAAGTCGACGATTGTCCATCAGTCTTCTTCTGGTGAGACTCCGTTGGATTATAAACTGCGTTAAGCGGAGTACTAACACTTCCTTCCGGATGAATTAACGAATGATGGCGTCGACCACATCTGCTACATTTTGTACTTCGCTTACAATGATACACCGAATGATTACTACTGAAACAGTTAAAACACAATCGGTGTTTTTGTACAAAATCGTAGCGGCTACCGTAGCTCTCCTTACAAAACTTCTTACAGTGGTGCAGTAAATGACTCTCTGAACAAAACGGACAAGAAACAGTGGTTGTCTTAAATACTCTATACTTTTCTGTTACCTTCTCTTTCAGTTTACTTTCCTTTATATTAGGTTTTAAAAACTCTAATGATCTAAACTTGGACTCTAAAAACATCTTAAATTCTTCTAAAGTTGGAAAAGTATCAGTATATTCGCTTATTTTTTGTTCCCACTGTTTTCTTGTTTCACTGTCTAATTTTAACGAAATAAAGTAGATTATTATAATATCCCATGTCGACACATCAATACCTAGGTTTCGTAGTGCATTTAAACAGTCATTTGTTGTATCTAACATGTTCTTGATGTTTGTTGAAGATTCTGACGTCAGTGACTTTTGACTCATCAAACGCTTGAGAATGCAATTGGCGATATAACGCTTATTGCTATATCTCTTCTTTAGTTGAAGCCAACATGTTTCATAATTGACACCTGTAACGGGAATGTGTCTCAACAACTGCTCCGCTTCTCCCGTCAGGTGTCCTTTTAAATAATGTAGTTTTTGTACTTCAGCTAAAGATGTATTATTGTGAATCAATGATTCAAATAAATCATGAAAAGTCTGCCATTCCATATACTGTCCAGAGAAAGTAGGTAATATTATTTTAGGTAATTTCACAACAGCAGAATCCTCCTTTTGTGAACCAATATCAGTTGTACTTTGACGTGTGTGCACTTGAAATTTATTCAACGATTCTTTTAAATCTACTTTATATGTCATATACATTTCTTCTACAATGTTGTAAGTATTGTTATTTAAATATGCGAGGTCTATTCCCTTCTCTATCTTGCTTATAATTTGAAAGTGATTATTATCGAATAAACTCCATTGTTTTTCTAACTGTTCTAATCTCGTTTCTATATAAGATGTAGTTATTCGATCCTTAGGGGATTTTTTAAAGTTTGTAAATCCATTAGATATTTTACTCTTGAGTTCCTCTTGTATATTAATTAAACCTTCCATTATTTACGATTATCCTCCCAATAATTATTTAATATTCAATAGGAATTAAAACTGTAGTTAATTGTACACGTTGCAAAATAATTCAAATATTTCTAAGTCTCAAAGTCAATAAGTCTTTTAATCACTTTATGTATAAAAACAGGAATAAACAAACGTATGGTTCAATTTTATAATAACTTCAAAAATGTTTAATAATGTTCACAATACTCACAACTTTTGTCCACTTGTACTTACGATACGAGTCACTCACTAACACTTATACTATACTATACGGCTCGGAAGGCCAATGATTAATGTAACAGTCGGGTCGCGGGAGAGCTACTTTGGAGAGCAATAAAAACACGGGTTAACTGTTCGACTGTTCAGAGTAAACTGAAACTAAAAATTTATTAAACGCTTGAACAGCCAGGTACCGCGCCCCCTGCCCCTCCCCGCACCGGCCCCTCCTGCGACCTGCGCCGAGTGGGGCGTCTGCAGCCAGGTACCTCGCCCCCTGCCCCTCCTCCTCGCCCCTCCCCGCACCCGCCCCTCCTGCGACCTGCGCCGAGTGGGGCGTCTGCAGCCAGGTACCTCGCCCCCTCCCCCTCTCGCCCCCATACGCTCGGTTTACTCATTCGGCGAATGTCACTCTCCGCAGAGTTGTCAGCCGCAGAAGAACCGGTACAGGTGCACGTGTGATGAAGGCTACCAGCTCGCAGACGATGGCTTCACTTGTAAGAGCACTTGTAAGTCAATGCGTATTAAATATATACATAAAATATTCTCATTTCTTTAACTGGTAACATAAATAAATCGCTACTGTCTCGCAGCGAACGTGGTCCCGCTACTGGTGTTCAGCACCCGGCACGAGATACGTGGTTTGGAATTGCCGGGCCTCGGCGTGCGCACTCTCATTTCCTCGTTGAAGAACACGATAGCGTTGGACTGGTACCGCGACCCCGACAACGGGACCGTCACGTTATACTGGACTGACGTCATCGACGACAACATATACCGCGGAGTCGTGCTCGGCAACGGTGAGCGACCGTAATATGCTGCACTTCGTTCCCGGCGGCTCTCCACTCTCATGACATGCGTCGTCCCACAGCGCTGACGAGTATCGAGGTCGTCGTGCAGCAGGGCCTGTCCACCGCGGAGGGGCTCGCCGTCGACTGGGTCGCCGGCAACCTGTACTGGGTGGAGAGCAGCCTGCACCAGATAGAGGTCGCGCGGCTCGACGGCAAGTACCGGCGCACGCTGATCGCGGGCGACATGGAGAGTCCGCGCGCCATCGCCGTGGACCCCCGCGCGGGCTTGTTGTTCTGGAGCGACTGGGAGCAGGCGGCGCCGCGCATCGAGCGCGCGACGCTCGGGGGCCGAGAGCGGCGCGCGCTGCTGCGGGTGGACGCGCTCGGGGAGGGCGCGTGGCCGAACGGGATCTCGCTGGACTACCGCGCACGCCGCCTCTACTGGATCGACGCGCGCTCCGACTCCGTGCACACGAGCACGTACGAGGGCGAGGACCGGCGCGAGGTGCTGCGCGGCCACTCGGCGCTCTCGCACCCGTTCGCGTTGACCGTCTTCGAGTCGCACGTGTACTGGACGGACTGGCGCAGCCGCAGCGTCCTGCGCGCCGACAAGTGGAACGGCGCCGACGTGACGGTCGTGCAGCGCGTGCTCACGCAGCCCTTCGACGTGAAGGTGGTGCACCCGAGCCGGCAGCCGCCCGCCGCCTCCGACCCGTGCGCCGCACACCCGCGCTGCTCGCACCTCTGCCTGCTGGAGGGGGAGGGACGCCGCCTGTGCGCGTGTCCGCACGCGATGCACCTCGCCGCCGACGGCCTCTCCTGCGAACGTGAGTCGAACCTCGCATCCGCTCCACCCCTTTCCCCGCCAGCTACCTACAACTAAAGCGTTCGTTGAAATGTAGCTCACGAGAAAATCTTGCTAATCGGGCGTCCCGGCGAGATTCGCGGAGTGGACCTTTCTGATCCCGCGGTGCACATGATCCCCACGGTCTCGAGTCCGCACGTCACGTCGCCCTCCACCATACACTTCGTGGCGAAAGATCGCGCCATTTATTGGGCCGACACCGAGGTAATTGTTCGCGCCATCACGCCTTATGCCTTTCCGTTTTCATACAATTGTTTTTATATATAACACATAAATACAGACGAACGAGATAAAGCGCACGGGTCTGACCGGCGGCGGCACCGGCGTCGTCGCGGACAGCGGTGTCGAGTCGCCGCGCGCCTTCGCGGTCGACTGGACCGCCGCGCTCCTCTACTACTCGACGGGGGCGGAGGGAGCGCTCGCCGTCTGCTCCCTGCGCGGCGACCGCACCGCCCTCCTCCCCCCGCGCAACGTGACCGCGCTCGCGGTGCACCCCGCGCGCGGCCGCCTCTACTACGCGCGCCTCGCCCCCGCCCCCGCCTCCGCCCCCGCCCCCGCCCCCGAGCGCATCGAGCACGCGGGGGGCGACGGCGCCGGCGCGCGCCTGCTGCTCGACTCCGCCGCCGAGCCGCTGCTTTCCGCCGTCACCGGTGAGTGACGACGCCGCTCCCTCCCCCGCAACGCACCACACGCTACTATTCTAACTCTGCGTCCCGCAGGTATGACTATCGACGTGACGGCAGATCTCTTGTACTGGGTGAACAGGGGCACCGACACCATACAATACTTGAACATCCGCACCGAGAAACATTATACAGTAAGTTTTCATTTCTCAGTGTCTGTCAATGAAGCTAATGTACACAAAGACTTAACGATTTCAAGATATACGTAGTATGTGACACCGCCATTGATATTCGTAATTAACAGAATTGTTAACGTAGTTACTAACCTTCATATAATCATTTATTTAACAATAACAAAACTGAAACTAAATAAAATCTAAATCTCTACTAGGGGCCAAATTAAACTGTTTATGCATGCGGCGCGGAAAGGACACTACCATAGATACTACTGATCGACGCGCTGCGAGTCTTGTATGCATATATGTGCTACAGGAAGCGGTAATTAGGCGGGGTTGAAATGTGTCGCGATCTGATCACCATATTGCGTTAAATTTAAAATATATAAAGCTGCGCAACCACCATCTAAATGTAGACATGATGGTACAAGTAAGTGGGTGTTATGCGTAGTTGTCACTGGAGGCGGGTAGCAGACCCACTGCCGTGGAGGTGGTGGGCGGGCGCGCGCTGTGGGCGGACGCTACGCGACATGCAATATTTGCTTGCGAGGACCGCCGCTGCGAGACGCGCTCTGTGTACGCTAACAACACCGGTACCGGTCTGACCAATCGTATTATTGTAGAAACGATTATAGCGTGAACTAAGATTATAGTAATTGAGAGTCGATCTACAGAGGGCGTGATCTCGCTGCGCGCGTACTCGCCGGAGACGCAGGAGGGTGCGGGTGCGGGCGCGTGCGCGTCGCGGCGGAGTGCGTGCGCGCACCTGTGCGTGCCGGTGTCGCGCACCGAGTCCGTGTGCGTGTGCGCGCTCGGGTACCGCCTCAACGGGACCGCCTGCATCAGTGCGTATTCGCTACTACTTACTTACTATATTGTAACAATATACTGACTAGCAGCTATTGTGCTAGGAAAAATGTATGAATGGGTGTTGCGGTATCGGCAGGTGAGGACGAGGTGGTGGTGTACTCGGTGGGCTGGGAGGTGCGCGGACGCAGCGCGGCGGGCGGGGGCGAGGCGCTGCTCCCGCCGATTCCGCAGATGTCGATGGCGTCGTCGGTGGACTACCTGGCCGGTAGGTGGATGAGGTGTGCGGTGCGAGGCAAGGCAGGCGGGATGTAACGCGTCGCTGTGGTGCAGAGGGCGAGTGGCTGTACTGGGCGGAGGCGGAGGCGGGACGCGCGTGGCGAGTGCGGCGCGACGGCTCGGAGCGGCAGCTGGTGGTGGAGCAGCGCGCGCCGCTGCAGCCGCACCCGTACGACTCGCTTGCAGGTTCCTACCAATGTATTGCCGATATAATTCAATTACAAAGTTGTTCCCGCTTACAAAAAGAAATCATTTTTTTCATAGAATATGTTTTGAATACCAAATTGGGTGGAAAGATTTAGTCTCAACTGAATTTCTTAAATTGTTTTATGTAAAAGCATAACTCTTACTTTTTTTTTTCGAAATGACTACGCTACTGACCCAGCAAGGTCTTAACACCTTCACCGAACTATTAAGGCGAGCGCTTAAGGCACTCGGCCGACTTTCTTTTGGCAACCAGCTCAAGGGTGCACGGCACGCCTCGGCTTGGCTGTTGCCTGTTGCATGCACAATCGCGACCTATCTTAGCTAACCTAGCTAACTATGCATATATGTATGAGTTGTTGAAACGTATATGTGTACCAAGCATACACGCCTCAACTACGCCTCCATATATTTATTATCGGAAAATTGAGACTTTTTCAATTCGATAAGGGGAAAAAAGTGAACCCTTCCACTTTCATGTGTAAGCGTGTAGAGGCGTGCACGTGTGTGGGGGTGATCGTGTAGTGTTGTAGCAGTGATGTATATTTGTGTGTCACCGTATCGCGCAAGCAACGCACTCAAGGGCTCCCTACCGAGGGATCGAACCTAGGCTTGAGCCGCTGCCATGGGTGGCCTAATCGGGTGTGCGGGAGCGAAATTAACCCCCAGACCACGGCGGCGTGATCTGTGGTTACGCGGGCGTGGGCGTGAGCACTCTCTGTTTCGAGGGACAGGCTGGTACTGATCGTTCGCTGACGTGATTAAATCAGGAGGTTCGGTAAAAATGCATCGCGGACGTCTTTTATAACGTGCAGCGTTAGGTACGGGTTCATAGTTTGCGGCGGATACCACTAACGGAGTGGGATGATTCGCGGCTTTTTCAAAATAACTAATCGTAAGGGATTTTTCGTACGCCCCGATAGAAGGGACCTCTAGGTCTCTATGGAGATCGACTCTCCGGACGTACCATGGGGCACCGGTAACTTTACGTAGAACGCGGTTCTGGAGAACCTGTAACTTTTGAAAGTTATCTTTCGACATATGTGTAAAAACGGGACTGCTATATGTCATCACGGGACGGATACATGTTTTATATAAGGTGAGCTTGTGTCTGAGGGACATCTTACTCTTATAACAAAGCAAAGGATGGAGGTGACTAAGACATTTTACTGTATATACCACATCTATACTAATACTATAAAGAGGTAAAGTTTGTGTGTTTGTGACATTGTAGGGGGTAATCTCAGAAACTATTGATCCGATTTGTAAAATGATTCCAGTGTTATATAACTAATTTATCGAGGAACCTTATAGGTTATGTATCATCACGCTGAGGCCAATAGGAGCGGAACACCAAAGAATAATGTTTAAAAATCGGGTGTTTTTCCTTTCGAGAGCTTCCGCTGCGTGTTAGCATTGGCCCAAAGCATCTATTCCACGCGAACGAAGTCGCAAGCAGAGTCTAGTCCACAATTTATTTTGGAGTAATTAATGTATTGAAGAAATGATATCGAGGAAAAGCAGTGATGCGAGTACTCGGTATATACGTGCAGGGCTCGCGGTGGACTGGGTGGGCGGCAACGTGTACTGGGCGGACCCGCAGCGCATGCTGGTGGAGATGGCGCGGCTGGACGGGCGGCACCGCTACGTGCTGGCGGACACGGCGCCGCACGCCGTCACGTGTGCGTATGCGGGGTGGTGTGGCGGCGGGGGGCGGGGGGTCGCGGGGGGCGCGCGGCCTCTGACTGTGCGTGTGTGGGGGGTCCGGCAGGCGTGGCGGTGGACGCGGAGCGCGGGCGGCTGTTCCTGGGCGGCGGCGGGTGGATAGAGCGCGCGCGTCTCGACGGCTCCGACCGCACGTTGCTGTACAACGGCACCGGCGTCGGCGACATCGCGCTCGACACGCAGGTGCTCTATTACACTTTTATGCCCAGTGTTGCCATAAATACTGAAACAAAAAAAAATGTTTTCTATTGCAAATAACATTTATTACTTTTACATTGTGTTGATTTCATACATAAATGTAAAACAATTTAAAATATAAAAAGGTTATACTAAGTGGTCTCCATCGGCTTCAATACAGTCACTACAGTTCACTGCCATACGAATTGTTTTAGAGACTCCAAATTATCATGGCGTTTAGAGCAAGCCGTAATCTCCAAAATTGACCATAAATCATAATCCAGCGGATTAAGACCGGGACTAGACGTCGGCCAGTCCGAGTTTAATGAGTCTTGCCGAGCCGAGCCGAGTCTTGCTCCTGAGATTTGCGCGTTAAACCAACCAAAAAAAACCCTCCAGTTTTATAATATTAATAATATTCGTATAATACTTGAACTCGAGTTGTACGTTGCATTATGTGCATTGCATGTCGCCCTATTTATTATGCTTGTGTAGCGGCGCGTAAATACATATATAATAGTTTCATAACGCTAAAATTGTAAGGTGTTAAAGTAAGCAGTTCGATGTGCCTCGCGAACGATACACGGGGGAGAGTGCGGGGTGCGAGACGCGGGAACGTTTCCGCGCATGCGCAGCGCGTTGCGTCGGCGCATCGGAGCGGCCGACACCGCCACTCGCGCATTCCGTTTACACTTTGATGTGAAGCGCACGTCGCACGATCCTCTGTTATCATATAACTGTAGTGACTGCTTTGTCAACTTTCTGTGTGTATTGTTTGCTCGCCCACAGCTTGTATTTATAAATTATGCTTTCAAATACCTGGATTGTTAATCACATTCAAACACTCAGATTGCACAACAACACCATTGTAACACATTAAATGAAGTAATTGTGGCTTAATTTTATTTCCAAAGGGACTCCACAAAGACATATGTAAACAAAACCTTTACAGGGATCGTTTTGAAATTTACAGAATTGTAATGATTAGTTTTCTATTACATATTACAGATAACTTGTAAACAGCGATGAATAACTACAGTGTGATTTTGTTTGTGTTGTTCAGGCGGAAGAAGTGTACTGGATTGAGTCTCGCGAGGGCAGCGTCTGGCGCATGCACTACGACGGGAGTGCACCCGCGCGGCTCGGCGGTGCGGACCCGCAGTGGTACCGCGCGGTCGCACTCGCCGTGCACGCCGGCTCGCTCTACTGGCTCGACACGTGAGCTTATACCGAACAAACCCTCACGTACAGATAGATCTCATTACGCATATCTAATCGGGAGTGCACCCGCAGTGGTACCGCGCGGTCGCACTCGCCGTGCACGCCGGCTCGCTCTACTGGCTCGACACGTGAGCTTATACCGAACAAACCCTCACGTACAGATAGATCTCATTACGCATATCTAATCGGCCATGCGCCTAATTCATGAACTTGATTTTTTTGCTTTGTAACTATAAAAAAATAGTGCTTCAATATTCCTACTCTACTTTCTTGGTAGGAGGAACATGGAGCTATGAATGGATTTATCGAAGTAGTATATGTATGTATGTGATACTCAGCATGGTGGGGCGCGGCAGTGTGGTATCTGCGCCGCTCACGAACCTCTCAGAGTACCGCGTGTTGGAGGACAACCTCGGCGACAGCCTCAAGGATATATTCGTGAGTATTCTTCTGCGTTGTCGTCGCGCAGTGTCCCGAACACGAACGCGCGCATGTGTGTGTGTGTGTGTGTGTCTGTGCGCAGGTGTGGTCGGCGCGTGCGCAGCGCATGCGTGCAGACACGAGTGCGGGCGTGAGCGAGTGCGCGTGCGCGGCGCTGTGCGTGCGCGGGGCGGAGGGAGAGCGCGCGCGATGCGTGTGTCCGCACGGCCGCCTCGCCGCCGACAACCGTTCTTGTGAACGTATGTACCTCCCAATTATTTGTCATACAAAATTGAACACAAACTAACTCTTCCTTATGATTATAGCTTTTACTTCGTTCCTGATGTTTTCCCGAGTGACGAAAATCGATAGCATTCAGTTGACCGATGAAAAGAATCTCAATTCGCCCTTTCCGCCTATACAGAACAAGTGAGCAATATTTATATTACAATATCTCAAGATAATATTTTTTTGCCTGGAAATGAAAATATTTGGTTTCTGGTGTCAAGTGTTGTAAAATTATTTTAATAAAATGTAGTTAGTACATATTCGTTGACGCGACTTTTAACCCTGTCGATACATTAAACGGAAGTCATAGAAAAAGTGTCGTTGTGTTTTCTACAAGGTTTTGAAACGAGAAGCTGTAACGTCCAATATCTGATTATGATCTGAGCAGTAGGAAGGCGTTTGTCTGTGCGTCTGTTCGTTTCAGAGAGTTGATGCGCAACGCTATTAGCCTCGCGTACGAGTACAACAGCTCGACGTTGTTCTACTCGGACATCCAGCGCGGCTCCATCAACTCTGTGCACTTCAACGGGTCGCACCACCGCGTGCTGCTCTCCCGTGAGTATCGGCCCCGCGTCACGTGTGTGTCGTGTGTGTCGTGTGTGACGTGTGCGACGTGTGTGACGCTACGGTCCCGCGCGCAGGAGTGGGCGCCGTGGAGGGCATGGTGCTGGAGAGCGCGACGCGCACGCTGTACTGGACGTGCAGCAGCGCGGCGGCGGTGCGGTACGCGCGACTCGCGGACCTGCAGCGCGACACATCCGGCACCGCCGGCACCACGCTGCTGCAGCTCGAGCGCGGCGACCGGCCCCGCGGCATCGACGTCGACTCTTGCGAACAGTACGCACTTCCCTTCGACTCCATCTCGACGATCACTTCCTACAACAGTATATTACAGTTACCGTTACCGCAGCCGACTCTATTGGACCAACTGGAACGAGTCGAACCCGTCGATCCAGCGCGCGTACACGAGCGGGCGCGCACTGCAGACGATCGTCTCCACCGAGATCTTGATGCCGAACGGCATCGCTCTCGACCGCGCCGCCAGGAAACTCTACTGGGTCGACGCCAGGCTCGACAAGATCGAGAGGATGTACTACGACGGTTCGCATCGCCAGGTCTGTATATCTATGTTATCTCCGTTTGTGTGATATGAAATAACAATATCGACTCGCATTAACTCCGACGCCAAAGTGGGACTACTACTCTGAGGGATCCCATATGGACACAGTGAACACGGTAAGTAGATGATCTATAGTGAGACTACGAGGTGTAGATAATATAAAAGTAAAGGCAGAAAGTAGACGTAAAGTGGTGCAGGTGGTGACGCGGCAGAGCACGGAGCACCCGTTCGACGTGGCGGTGTCGGGCGGCGCCGTGTACTGGACGGAGTGGGTGTCGCGCGGCGTGTTCCGCGCCGACAGCGCCGGCCTCGTGACCAAGCTCTGCGGCGAGGGCGCGCGGCCCATGGCGCTGGTGGCGGTCGCGCCGCAGCACCAGCGCTGCGAGCCCGACCCCTGCGCGGACCTCAACGGCGGGTGCGCGGAGTGGTGCGTGGGGGCGGCGGGGGCGGAGAGGGGCGGGGCGCGGTGCGAGTGCGGGCGGGGGCGACGCGTGGGGGCGGACGGGCGCGCGTGCGTGGCGGAGTCGGGGGGCGGGGGCGGAGGGTGCGCGGCGGGACAGTTCGCGTGCGCGGAGGGCGGATGCGTGCCGGAGGAGCTCGCGTGCGACGGAGTGCCGCACTGCAGCGAGGCGGCGGACGCGAGCGACGAGGACCTCTTCTACTGCAGTTAGTACTGCTATATAACTAACTACTCGATTGTTATGTCGGCTCGCTCGGGGTAGACCGACCCTCTCACAGAAAACCGACGTGAAGTAACAGTGCTTGCATTGTTGCGTTTCGTTCGGTCAGTGAGAACGCCGAAGGCCCATCTCCTTCCCTCTTCCCTCCCTTCTCCTTCCTTCCATCTCCTCTCCTCATCCCCGTTCCTCTAAAACACAGGCTGGCAACGCACTTGCGACTCCTCTGGGGTTGCTAGTGTCTATCGACGGCGGTGATCGCTTAACAACAGGTGTTCAGTATTCGGTACTCCTTGTTGGTTAGGTTGTTTTAATAATGCAAAATCACAAGCCTAACTGACGGGACCGATGGAAGTACCGGAGAAACGTCGACATTAACATCGACGCAACATCACTGGGCACATCCCTAGTCGACATGCAAAACGGTCGAATTTAAAACGGACATGACATTACGCGTCTAAGTGTTCGACTGCAAGCAGTAAAGTCAAGTGTCTCAGCGCCGTGCGCCTTAATTAAAGTGTTAATAAGTGCTGGAGACTTCGTAAGGCCCCATCACGTTAACGGAACTACTAAAGGGAACCTGGACGTTCCAGAAGACCGGTAAGTGGTTTTTTCATTATTCATTGCAGACCTTTTCTAGCTTGGGATACACGAATACTGAGTATAATAGTAATCATCCTTGGTCCTTCGAAGGCACGTAGCCAACCAGCCTGTCAGTAGGTCTCATAAAATCCTACATATTTTGGCCCTCGAGTCGGATTTTTGAAATCTAAATTCATACATTTTTCTGCTCTAATACAATATTAAAAATAGTAAAGTTCATATTAGTAACCTATTTAAAGTGTTATTAACGTTTATTTAACATTATACGATAGTAGTTATTAATTTTATATCGTCTTTTCGAATATATATATTTGGGGGGTATTTGAGAAACAAATATGGTCGAAGCAACGAATATCGCTGTTAGAATTGAAACGTAAAACGTTGAATTTTAAAAAGGAATATCTTTTTAATAAGGCTCAACGACTTTATGACCTTTCCAGAACAGTTAAGGACGATTTAAGCAAAATACAAAATTTTCTAGCACAGTTTACGGAATTAGGTGTTCGAACAAAATTTGAGAATACAATAATGGAATTATATGAAACAAATTTGCAGCTTAAACCTAATATCAATTTATCCACATCAGAATTAGATGCATTTGACGAGTTATATCATACTTGTAACTTAACCGCTCAAAAATTGAAAAGTAAACAAGGCGACTTGCATCACACCGCAGAGCGCAGTGAGGTAGTTAGGCCTTCACTTCCTAAAATTACATTATTTGAATTTGATGGTCATATTGAGAACTGGACGACATTTTATGATACATTCTATTCACTCGTTCATAGCCGAGACTTTGCAGAAATCGATAAGTTTCATTATTTATTATCCTGTGTTAAAGGAACAGCGCTTAATATCGTAAAAAAAATACCGATTACCGCTGCAAATTACTCGTTAGTCTGGCAGAGTTTATTAGATAAATATCAAGATAGGATACTCGCTGGGAGGTATATTGATAAAATGTTAAATTTTACACCGTTACAAAAAACCACAACTAATAATCTTACTTTATTTATTGAAACATTTGATTATTCACTGAAGGCTATTCAAGCTTTAAAAATAGACAATCTTGAGGATTTCTTGTTTTGCCATTTAGCGTTGAGGGGTCTAGATATATCTACCAGGAAATTATTTGAAGAAAATCGTGATCAAAAGAGTATTCCAACGTTCAGTGAATTAATAGATTTCGTAAATAATCAAATTAAAGTATTAGAACATACATTTCCTTCCACGGTAATACCTGAAAAACCTAAGTACAAATCTAATTATATTTCTAAAGGCAACACAAAATATGAATCCCGACCATAAACCTCAAAGACAGTACTCACTGCCACTACATGACCGTGTACATTATCGTGTCCTCATTGTCAATAGAATCATATGATTTATCGTTGCGATTAGCTTCGAAAAATGTGCGTTCACAAGAGAATTGAGCGGGTAAAAGCATTACAATTATGTGAAAATTGTTTAAAACCAAATCATATAGCATCCTCTTGTAAAAGTATGATAACTTGTGGTGTGTGTGCATTACCGCATCATTACTTACTACATAAAGACAAAGATAGAGCGCGCGCCGACATGGCGGCCGTGCCGACACAACTCCGCGCGCAACCGTCTCTGTCTAACACGCAACAAGCCCTAGTGTCCTCTCACTACGTTAGTGAGTCACAGTCGTCACAAGAGGCGCGTAGTTGTGTTAATGAAAAACATTATGGTGTTGTTTTAGGTACTACTCGCATTAATATTCTTGATTTTTGTAAACAATATCAAGACTGCCGTGCAGTTATTGATTCGGGAGCTCAAAGTTCATTTATTACTACGGAATGTGCTCAACGTTTGGGTTTACTGCGTAAGAAATGTCCTTTTTCAATCGCCGGTCTCGGCGGCGAATTTATTAAAAATCAAGGAATGATCGCTTGTACTATAAAACCGCGCTTTGCGGACGGTCCGATATTCACGTTGAATATGGTCCTCGTATCAAAAGTATCTTCTGACATGTCTAATGTAAACTTTCCGGAACACGTTATTAATCAATACAAACGATTTCAATTAGCCGATCCGTTTTATTATAGACGATCTCGGATCGATATTTTGTTAGGAAACGACATTGTATCGAATATAATACAGGATAAGCCTGTGGTTATAAATTCGAATATACCTGCCGTAATTCATACAGTTTTCGGAGATGTAATTAGCGGAAAGTTAAGTCCGAGTGACCCATATTTTTCTCAGAATTTACATTTTTCTATTTCTTTAGAAGAAAATCAGTCTCTTGATCGAACGTTGCGGTCCTTTTGGGAAGTTGAAGAGGTGCCGTGCACACCTTCAATCAATCCTATCGATCAATTAGCCGAGGATATTTTTGAAAAAGAACATACGCGTGACGCAAGTGGTTCTTATATTGTACCTCTCCCGCTAGTTCCGAATCACCCGCCTCTCGGTGACTCACGTACAATAGCTGAGAGAAGATTATTGTACACGGTACACATATTTTCGCTGTGTGGTGCCGGCAGAGTAGAATAGCACCACCCCATATCTTCCCGTGGGTATCGTAAAAGGCGATTAAGGGAGTGTGAGATAGTACTGACCCCTTGTGTTTTCTCACCGGAATACTGCACCATCTGTCCGAGTCCTTCTCTGGTCGTAACGGTCCCCGTTCCACTGGGTCCAGAAGAACAAGGGCGAGTATGTGCACCTGTGTTTTTGCGCGTACACTTGTGCACCTTAATATATCCTGCGCATCTGACCGCTTCCACTACTAGACTCCGAGTACGCAAAAGTCCTGCGGCGATAGGTAAAGGTAGAGAGGTCTAGCCTGATGCAAGCTAGACTTTGTTTGATACCTGCACACAGGTGGTCCCGGGGGTGTGAGTACACGCCGTGGTCGCTTCCGCGCTGCAAATTTGGGGCGACGGCGCGGACTCGGCAGCACTCGGGATGACAAAGCAGCCCTGTTTAGGGAGGCACTGCTTTCCCCGCTCAGCCGGGGAGGGGGCTAGAAAAGGTGCCCTAAAAAATGCTCGTCCCAACTTGTCAGATGGTAGTAACCGCGGCTATTATCGCATCATCCAAATCGTGGTCGACGTCGCAAGTATAATTTTAAAAGAACACCTGTCATGACGTTCGGTGCGTGGAACGTGCGAACGCTTCTGGATCGAGATAGCAACGCCTGCCCTGAACGTAAAACCGCCATAGTAGCTCGGGAACTTCATCGCTATAACGTGGATGTGGCTGCTCTCAGCGAAACACACCTTCCCGATGAAGGAGAGCTGGTGGAAGTAGGTGGCGGCTACACTTTCTTCTGGAAAGGTACCGCTACCTCCGAAACTCGACGATCAGGTGTGGGTTTCGCCATCAAAAATCACTTAGTAAAGCGTTTGGAGGAGTACCCTGTACACATGTCGGACCGTGTTACCACACTGCGCCTTCACTTGGACAAAGACAACTACCTTAATGTCATCAGTGTCTATGCTCCAACGCTAGACAAGTCTGATGACATCAAGGATAAGTTGTATGAGGAAGTGACTTATTGCCCCGATAGCATAAACGCCAGAGAGCAGATTTTATTGCTAGGCGATTTCAATGCCAGGGTTGGTCGGGACTATGAGGCTTGGCCTGGAGTTCTGGGTAGACATAGAGTTGGCAACATGAACAGCAATGGTCAGTTGCTGCTCAGTCTTTGTGCTCAATACGGTCTGGCAATTACGAACACTATGTTTAGACTTGCCGCCAAGTACAAGACAACATGGATGCACCCAAGATCCAAGCATTGGCATTTGATTGACTATGCAATCGTAAAGCAAAATGACTTCAGCCAAGTGCAAGTCACCCGCGTAATGCGTGGTGCGCATTGTTGGTCTGATCATAGACTTATTGTCACTAAGCTGCAAATCCGCCTCCGTCACCCGCGTAGACTTCCTATAAAAAAGCTTGCGTCTTTGAACGTAGATAAGCTAAAAGATCTCGCGGTTAGGGTGAACTATGCTGAAGCCCCGTCTAAAAACCTGTTGCCAGCTAATGAGGTAGGTGATGTTGTTGCTGCCTGGCAAACTTTGTCATCTCATATCATGGATACCGCTTCAACTGCACTAGGTAAAAAAATCCGTCGCAACGAAGACTGGTTTGATGGAAATGATGAAGTCCTGCGGGCAGCATTCGACAGACACCGATATCTCCTGCGACAACACAAAAGGCGAAGTGGAAGCGTTGCGGTCATAAAAGCTAGTGACCTCGAATTGCGCAAGCTGTCTGTCGAAATATGAAAGACAAGTGGTGGCAGGACAAAGCTAGACACATGCAATGGCTCACTGATACAAACCAGCTGGGAGAGTTCTACAGTGAGGTACGTAAGCTGATTGGTACAGCCTACCATGCAAGGGTGCCTTTAAGGTCTCTAGACGGTAGTCACCTGTTGACGAGCAAGGAGGATGTACTAAAACGCTGGGCTGAGCACTTCAATACTCTGTTGAATGTGGATCGATCAGCTGATCTACAAAGCATCAGTTTAATGCCTCAGCTCCCTTTTGCATTTGAGCTGGACGAGTCTCTATCGCATGACGAGGTTGTTACTGCCATCAGACAGCAACAAAACAAACGGGCGGTTGGCATTGACCTTATACCGGGAGAGCTGATAATATACGGAGGAGATGAGTTGCACATATATGTGTGGGAACTATTTGTTCGCATGTGGGAGGAGGAGCGCGTTCCGGATACATTTAAAGTATCGCGCATAAGTGCTCTCTACAAGAACAAAGGTGACCGTTCGGACTGCAACTCATATCGCGGTATTTCGCTCCTTACAGCCCCCGGAAAGGTCTTTGCGAGAGTTCTCTTAAACCGCCTAAAAAACTTGTCCGAAAAGATTCTGCCAGAAACCCAGTTTGGCTTCCGACCGGATCGAGGCACATGTGAAGCTATAATCTCTGTGCGTCAACTGCAAGAAAAGAGCAGAGAACAGGATCGTCAGCTGTACCTTTGCTTTGTTGACCTGGAGAAGGCTTTCGATAGCGTGCCTCGGGAAGCTCTATGGTTGGTGCTAGGTAAGCTCGGGTGCACAGGAAAGTTGTGAGACTTCTCAGACTCCTGCATGATAACATGCAATGCTGTGTTGCCGTAGACGGTGAACAGACAGACTTCTTCCCCGTTACCTGTGGGGTGAAGCAAGGATGCGTCTTAGCACCTACTCTGTTCGCCTTATACTTTGCGGTAGTAGTAAGAGAAGTCTTAGAAACTGTTTCTCAAGGGGTTCGCATCCGCTTCCACACAGACGGCAGTCTTTTCAACTTGGCTAGACTTAAGGCTCGCACTAAAGTGTCATACGCTCTGATTACTGAGATCATGTATGCTGATGACTTGTGCTTCTTAGCAGAATCCCCAGACGGCCTGCAGCAGCTGATGTCCGCATCCCACCAAGCCTGTCGTAAGTTTGGCCTAAAGATCAGTGTCAATAAGACAGAGGTGATGTCCCTGGACATACACGGTCACGAGACACTGACCATAAAACTTGGTGAGGATGTTCTGAAGCAGGTGGATAAATTTCGCTATCTGGGGAACACTGTAACATCTAAGTGTGACCTTGATGCTGAAATCAATAGCAGGGTGGGTGCTGCAGCTGTGGCATTTGGTAAGCTATGTTCCAAGGTCTTCTGCTCGCATGATCTTAAGCTAGCCACGAAAATATCTGTCTACATGGCATTCGTGCTGCCAAACCTCCTATATTCCTCTGAGACGTGGTGTGTATACCGCCGCCACATTCGCACTCTGGATCGCTTCCACCTTAAATGCCTTTGTACCATCATGAAGATCAGATGGTCCGACAAAGTGCGAAATACTGAAGTTTTGCGACGAGCCAATGTTGGTGGCATTGAAGCTTATTTAATGCGTCGACAGCTTCGGTGGTGCGGTCATGTATGACAGAGGAGAGAGTGGCGAAGCACATCTTCTATTCTGAACTGGAGGAGGGCAAGCGGAATCCCGGTGGTCCCCTCCTCCGGTGCAAGGATGTCTAAAAGCGTCATATGAAGAGATGCAATATAGAGCCCTCTTGTTGGGAAAGTTTGGCAGCACAACGGCCAGAATGGCGCAGGATGGTAAACAGCCAAGTACGCGAGTTCGAGGCTCAGCGTAAAGCTGACCTTGATACCAAACGCGACCAGTTAAAGGCTCGCCCTCCTGCTGCTATAACATATCATTTTGAGAACGGCGCACTCACGTGTCCTCAATGTTCACGAAGTTTTGCCACGAAGATAGGCTACATAAACCGTCTTCGAGCACACCAGCGCCGCTTATAAGTTTAGGGGTCAAAGTGGTCGCCATGGCCGAAACCGGTCGGACCAATCATCATCATCATTGTACACGGAGCGTAAACTTGCGCGTACGCCTGTACTTCGGGAAGCTTACTCTAACTTCATGTACGAGTATGAGACGTTAGATCATATGAAAGTATACGATGGTATTGAGCCGAGTAAATATGTAATACCACATCATAGTATTTTACGGCCCAGTAGTTCTTCAACTCCGTTACGTGTTGTGTTCGATGCATCTGCAAAAAGCAGCAATAATATTTCTCTTAACGATATTTTACTAACGGGACCGACGTTATATCAAGATATTAGTGCAATTATTTTAAATTTTAGACTTTTTGAGTATTGTTTAGTTTGTGATATTTGTAAAATGTATCGATGCATTAAATTGAGAAAGTCAGATTGTTGTTATCAACTTATCTTATACAGGATGTTCCCAAATGATACAATAAAATTGTACGAATTAAAAACCGTTACTTATGGACTAAGTTGTTCGCCATTCCTGGCTATGCGTACGTTAGTACAGTTATCCCGTGACGAAGGGAAACGTTTTCCACTCGCCGCTCAGGTGATACAGAAAGGAGTCTATATGGATGATATCCTGTACTCCTGTAATACCTATGATGAAGCCCAGGCCGTTCAGGATCAACTTATTAATATTTTTAAGAGTGCTAACTTCGAATTAAAAAAGTGGGGTAGTAATAGTGAAAAATTATTAAATAGAGTACCTCTTGAAAATCGCGAATGTCCGGTTACATTCATGTGTAACGAGTGTACAATCAAAGTATTAGGACTCATGTGGAATCCATTAACAGATCAATTCGTATATTCAGTAAATAAAACAGATAACGCTTTCACTAAACGATCAGTTTTAAAATTGTTAGCTTCTATTTATGATCCTTTAGGTTTTATAGCGCCATGTACGTTCGTAGCCAAATAGATCATGCAGGAATTATGGAAGTTAGGCATAAGCTGGGACGAGCAGTTACCATCAGAGGTCGGTACTCTTTGGGGTAACTTTATAACCGAACTTCCACATTTAGTCGAGATGTCCATTGAACGACATATGCTTCTACCCGGACAGACCGAATGTGAGCTAGTTTGTTTCTGCGATGCGTCATTACGAGGGTATGCTGCCTGTGTCTACGTGATTTCTCGTAATGAAAGCAAAAAGGTGAAGGCTCGGTTGATTATCGCAACATCCAAAGTCGCGCCTATTAAACCTATCACTATTCCACGTTTGGAGTTAATGAGTGCCGTTCTATTAAGTAAACTTTTAAAGTTTGTTCGCGACAAGTTAAATCGTGTAAATATAACTCGAATAACGGCACTCACAGATTCGACAATAGTTTTATCTTGGCTTCAAACTGAAGCTTATAAACTTAAAACTTTTGTAAGCAACCGTGTTACACAAATAACGGAAATCTTACCGTCTCATTCTTGGCGTCATGTGAAAGGTGAGCACAATTTAGCTGACATCTGTTCGCGGGGTGCTTTTCCTTCTCAATTAGTTAGCCAGAGTAAACAGTGGCTGCTTGGAGCCGAGTGGCTGTACGAAGCTTACGAGGAGTGGCCTATATCAACTTTTATCAATAAAGACGCGTCTAACATGCCTGTATTAAGAATATTTTGTCACCTATCTGAACAAAAACTAGAAGATAAAAAAGAATTTTGCGAACGTCTTTTTAACATATTTTCATCATTTTCAAAATTGCAAAGATGTATCGCTTGGATGTTTAAGATGGCGAAAGAAACGTGATGATTCCAATAATAAATTTGTTCTATCCACACTTGAACTAAACACAGCCTTGGATAAGCTGATCCTACTAGTTCAAAGTGCTTATTTTAAAACAGAAATAAATAATTTAGAAAAGGGACTTAAATTTATTCCTTCGTTAAGAAAATTATCTCCTTATCTTGACGAGGTGGGTTTTCTCAGGGTAGGGGGTCGTATATCCCACTCTGAGCTTCCATATAACGCGTAGCATCCTCGCCTTTTACCTAAAGATAGTTTTTTTTCTAGATTACTTATTGCGTATTATCATTTAAAATATTTACATGCAGGGCCTCGTACGTTACAAGGCATCATTAGTGAACGTTTCTGGATCTTATCGGCTCGTAGTCTTATAAGATCTGTGTTATCAAAATGTAAAGTTTGTTTTAAATGTAATCCACCTCTTTTACAACCAGAGATGGCGCCGTTACCGTCGAATCGTTTGATACCAAATAAAATCTTCGAGCACGTTGGTGTTGATATAGGAGGTCCATTCTTAAATAAAGAAAGTTTACGACGTAATGCAAAAATAAAAAGTGGTTTGCTTGCCAATTGCTTAATTTGAGGACCCCATTGTAGTTTTAAATCCAGTGTGATACCCACTACAACTTTTGATAGAGTGGATCGATTTTAATGAAAAAAAGAGAAAGTCGAATATTCTCGAAGGTATGCTTTTATATCAAGTTTACTGTGAAGTCAGTACTTTAGAAGTGGTGCTGTTCATATGAACAGACAGACAGACATTTCTAAAAATGATTGAAATTTAATTTTGCTACTTATTCCTAGACAGTCGCAACAATTATTTTTTCCACGAAAATCGAAAAATTAAAGACACGTTATATTTACATTGCTATTGTATGTATAGATGACGTTTGTAATAATTAAAACACTTGATACGAACATGACGGAGGTGCTGTGATGTTTTGAAATAAGACATATTGTCGGTATGAACGAGTCTCGTCGTACAGCTTCCCGGTCGTGTCCGGCGAGCACGGTGCGGTGCGGCGCGGGAGGGCGCTGCGTGTCCGCCGCCGCGCTCTGCGACGGCCGCCTCGACTGCGACGACGGCGCCGACGAGGCCGCCTGCGACTGCCCTCCCGCCGCCCTCCGCTGCGACCTCGGCGTCTGCGTGCCCGCCGCCGCGCGCTGCGACGCCGTCGCCGACTGCGCCGACGGCTCCGACGAGCGGGACTGCCCTGCGCCCCCGCCCTCGTCTCCGCCGAGAGCCTCCGGCGTCACTCACGGTACGACGCCACCGTAACCCTTCCACTTCGTTCCCTCGTGCCTCTCGATATGGGCTTATTGTAATCATCCTCAGACTCGACTATACAGGTATTTCGGTGCCGGAAACGGTCCCCGATTCATTCTCCGAGTTGCCGCCCGAAGGGTGCGGGCCCACGCAGTTCACTTGCGGGGGCGGCGCCACGGGGAACGGCACAGAATGTATCCCGCTCGCGTGGAGGTGCGACGGGCGGGCCGATTGCGTCGACGGTTCCGACGAGACGCTGCACTGCGGTCGGTATAGTAGTGTACTGGGTGTCTGTGCACGCCGGTAACGTTGTGCTGTGTTCGAGTGTGTACGTGTCGCAGGCGGCGCGCACAGGAACGTGACGTGCGCGGCGGAGGAGTTCAAGTGCGGCGCGTGGGAGGTGTGCGTGCCGCTGCGCGCGCGCTGCGACGGGCCCGCGGACTGCCCGCGCGCCGAGGACGAGGCCGGCTGCCCGTGCGCGCCCGACGCCTTCCGCTGCGCCGACACCGCCCTCTGCCTCAGCGCGGTGAGTGCTATCCGGCGCCGCGCACCCGCCTGCTCAACCTCGATCTTTACAACTGTCCACTCCTCACCTCTCAATTTACTATCATGTTGTTTAGAATTTGTACTGCGACGGCGACGCGGATTGCGAGGACGGGTCCGACGAACCGGCGGGCTGCCGGTCGGGACACTCGACGACAGAGAGGCCGACGGATTCGTCCGGCGCACCCGCACACTCGTTGTGCGCGGGCGTGCCGGGCGCACTGTACTGCGCCGGGCGATGCCTCGACCGGGAACTCGTGTGCGACGGTCGCGACCACTGTATGGACGGCGGAGGCGGAGGCGCCGGCACAGACGAGGATCCTCTCGTGTGCTGTGAGTAGCATAACGTTTGAGGAGCACCGTCGGGATCCGAGTGCACATAGAGAAGGAAGAGTTATGTGGTGACAGCGTCGTTCGCGTCGGCGAGGGGCGCGGGCGCGGCGGTGCGGGGCGGGGCGTGCGCGCGGGGCGAGTGGGCGTGCGGGAACGGCGCGTGCGTGGCGAGGGCGGCGCTGTGCGACGGCGCGGACGACTGCGGGGACTACAGCGACGAGTGGCGCTGCAGTGAGTAGAGCGCGCGTGCACGGGCGGCGGGCGCGCGGCGGTGAGTGTAGCTCGGCGTGCGCTCCCGACAGACACGAACGAGTGCGGCGTGATGAACGGCGGGTGCGCACACAACTGCTCGGAGCTGGCGGTGGGACGCGGGTGCTGGTGCCGCGGCGGGTGGCGGGTGCGCGGCGTCACGGCCTGCGCCGATGTCGACGAGTGCGCGGAGGATGACCCCTGCGACCACCACTGCAGGTGAGTCTATATCTGGACTACTGCAATGCAATTAATGCTATCACATTAAGGAAACAATATTACTATCTTTATTAATTCTGTGGTACGTAAAATAAATAGAACGAGTGATTGGATATTTTAGTTCTGCAGAATAGATCATATTACATACACATTTCATGTTGGGATTATTGCAAGTGTATAATTCTTTTGTAGGAATACACTGGGCAGTTATGTGTGTTCCTGCGCTGAAGGGTACACACTCATGGAAGACGGCGTTAGCTGCTCCCCGATCTCGTGTATGTATGCGCGACTTCCAGAAGGTTAATTATTGCGTTCTCATGAAGACTCACCGAGTGTGGTTGATAACTGTGCAGCTGTGAAGGCGTCGCTGATCTTCACGAACCGATACTACATCCGTCGCGCGTCGCTGGGCGGAGGTGGCGGAGGTGGCGGAGATGGCGGAGAGGGCGGCGGGGGCGGAGGGGCGGAGGCGGCGAGCGCCCTGCTCGTGCACAACCTGACTAACGGCGTGGCGCTGGACGCGGACTGGGCGACGGGCTGCCTCTACTGGAGTGACGTCACTCGCCTCGGCAGCTCCATCAAGCGGCTGTGCCCGCCCGCACCCGCCGCGCCCGCCCCCGCTCCCTCCCTCCTGCCCGACATACCGCACGACCATTATCAGGTAACGTCTCACATATAAAACCATGTCCTAAACTGTATTTCTATCCATATGTTTAATTCTCTTTCGTATTTTGTGATAATATGGTTTATAAAGAGCATGGGGCGTCACAAACATAATAATAAAAAATTCTGTAAGTTTATGTGTACACGTTTTTATGTATTGTGTAACTTTAAATAAATTTTATTTTACAAATTTCAAAGTACAAGATGTAGTAAAAATCAGATTTTTTTTTACATCTGATGTAGCGACGGACGAAAAGCGCCGGATCAGCGTTCTCGGGCTTGAATGTAATTTAGTGTGCAGCGCTCGCCAATCGCTCGCAGAGTACCGCCCGACACGTATTATTTTATTTACCCCTCGTAAGGGGGAGTGGGATTGTATCACGGAAACATATTACAGTGCTTGTTACAGATTTTTGTAAAATTTTATTTCCACATTAATAACTTCACGCACATCTTCATCATCTGGAAATGCAGATGAAGAACTAGGCAAACAGCTTTGTGAACTGTCAAAGTTGAGTGAGTTGCGCATGAAACTTAACGAGATTGGAGAGCGTGGAAGAAATGATTACGTCGGGGTCACCAGATATTGAAGGTATGCGTGGGCATTATTTATGGGAAAATGAAATGTCCCACAATCTGAAATAAGCACTGTAATGTGTTTCCGTGATACAATGGTCCCCTTAAAAGGGGTAAATAAAGTAAAACGTCTCGGGCGGTGCCCTGTAAACGACTGGCGGCAAAGGACTAACTTATTTTGTGGCGTTAAGTGACTCTCGGTAGGGGGAAAACATGGGTTCTCGCCACAGATGACCTCAAAAGGTCACCGAAGTGTGGACGACGATCTCGAGGTGCGGGTATAGGTAGAAGTGAGTGTGTACAGGTGGTACACAGCGCCACCCTGCAGAACCCGGACGGGCTGGCGGTGGACTGGGTGGCGCGCAACCTGTACTGGTGCGACAAGGGCACCGACACGATCGAGGTGTCGCGGCTGGACGGGACGCACCGGCGCGTGCTCGTGCGGTCGGGACTGCAAGAGCCGCGCGCGGTCGCGCTGCTGCCGTCGCGGGGTTGGCTGTACTGGTCGGACTGGGGCGCGGCGGCTCACATCGGCCGCGCCGGCATGGACGGGACCGCGCGCCGCGTGCTACTGCGCGACGGCCTCGGCTGGCCCAACGCGCTCGCCGTGCTCTCCGTCTCGCGGGAACTCTACTTCGCGGACGCGCGCGAGGACTACGTCGCCGTCACCGATCTCGACGGGGGCCGGCTCCGGATCCTCTTCTCTAGAGGTCGCATATTCTGATACGTATACTATACCGCTTTCATTTTATTAAACGTACGTTGCAAACTTTCGCGTATCGCATACAGAACGCATGCCCTGGCTCCGATTGCACCACGTGTTCGCGATGAGCGTGTGGGAGGGCCGCGTTTACTGGACCGACTGGGAGACTCGCGCACTCGAATCCTGCCGTCGACGACCCGACGTGCGCTATCAGGTTCGTGGCCACCGTAGCCCGTTACGATTGCGCGTACATAATATATTCATGGAACGCCCTCTCGACAGGAATCGAACTCTTCCGAGACGACGGGCGGGGCGTACGAATGCCGCACCGTGGTGCACACCGTACACAAACCCATGGACTTGCGCGTATTCCATCCCGCGCGACAGCCGCCTCGGCCTGGTACATTTATTAACATTTTCACAACTGAAATCCACTAAATTACACATCTATATTCATTATATAGTATTTCAGTGATAAGATTGCTTTATTACTTAACAGATTTAACAGCATTGTGCACGTCTTTGAACTGCTCCGGACTCTGTTTGCTGACACCGGCCGAAAGCGATGACGGAGGCGTCAGCGCTCGCTGCGAGTGCCCCGAGCACTGGGTACTAGCGGCGGACGCTCGCACCTGCACGCCTAACTGTACTTCCGCGCACTTCATCTGTGCCACCACGCTCAAGTGCATCCCCTTCTGGTGGCGGTGCGACACGCAGGTGAGTCCTCGCGGCGCGAGGGTCGGGGGGTGTGCGGCGCGCGCTTACCGCCTGTCGGTGTGCAGGACGACTGCGGCGACGGGTCGGACGAGCCGGCGCATTGTCCGGCGGCGAGGTGCGCGCCCGGACAGTTCCAGTGCACGGACGGACATTGCGTCCATCCCGCGCAACTCTGCGACGGCACACGTCACTGCCCCGACGGTAGCGACGAACGCGATTGCGACAATGTACGTCTCACGTTTTCACGATCGCAGGTACTATGTCGGCGCGCGGTACACTGCTATATCGTATGTTTGCAGTTCACGTGTCTAGCGACACAATGGAAATGTCGGGGCAACGCGACGGCGCGCGTGTCTGCGCGTTGCGTGCCGATCGGCGCGCGCTGTGACGGGGCTCGCGACTGTCCCGATGGCGATGACGAGGTCGACTGTCCGCCGAGAACGTGTCCGCCACACCACGTCAGTATTTGACTGCAAACCGTGACGCGTCTCTCATCCGTATCGAGTCTGTAATGACACCGTATGCAGTTTACGTGCGGGACGGGCGCGTGCGTGCCGCCGGTGTGGGTGTGCGACGCGGACCGGGACTGCGCGGACGGATCGGACGAGGGCGACGCGTGCGCGACGCGGCGGTGCGCGCGCACCGAGTTCCGGTGCGGGTCGGGGCGGTGCGTGCCGCGCGAGTGGCTGTGCGACGGCGAGCCCGACTGCCCCGCCGGGGAGGACGAGGCGCGGTGTCCGGCGCGCGCACCCGCTCCCCCCTGCGACCGCACGTACTTCCGTTGCCCGGACGGGCACTGCATCCCCGGCCGCTGGCGCTGCGACTACGAGGTGAGGGCGAGGCGAGGCGCGCGTATTGTGGTGATGGGACGCGGTGACGACGAGAGACTGAGTGTATCCGGTATGCGGTTACAGGACGACTGCGGCGACGCGGCGGACGAGACGGGGTGCGTGGCGCGCGACTGCTCGGAGTCGGAGTGGCGGTGCGGGTCGGGCGAGTGCGTGCGCGGGGTGAGCCGGTGCTCGGGCGCGCCGGAGTGTGCGGACGGCACGGACGAGCTGCACTGTGAGGGCGCGTGCGGGCCGCTCGCCGCTCCCTGCAACGACACCGCGCAATGCGTGCTCAAGTAGGTGCGTGGGACCGCAGGCTGGCACGCGTGCGAGCGGGTGTGCAGCGTGCGTGTGTACCGGCAGGGAGTGGTGGTGCGACGGCGAGGAGGACTGCGGCGACGGGTCGGACGAGGCGGCGTGCGGCGCGGGGGCGGGCGGGGGCGTGACGTGCGGCGCGCGGGAGTGGTGCGGGGGGCGGTGCGTGCCGGGCGCGTGGCGGTGCGACGGCCGGAGGGACTGCCCGGACGGGAGGGACGAGGAGCCGGAGAGATGCGCGCGCACGGCTTGTGTCCCGCCCATGTTCAGGTCAATATATACACAAATTTAGAGACGTTTGTTAAGGGTAGCGCCAGTTTCGAAATCATTAATGGATCACTCGTTTTAGTTTGAACGATAATTTTAATAGGGAGGAGAAAGATACAAAAGACTGAGTCTATTTATTATATGTTTTTAGCTATCATATGTAAATTCTCTCTCTCTACTTATTTTGCGAATGATGACAAAAATACAAAATTTATGATAGGATATAAATTAGTAGTGTCAATTGTTTAAAGAATAATGTAATAAGCTACGTAATATTGTGGTGGTTGTATACTAGTGAATAGTTGAATGTTATTTCTAAGCATTGATCTGAAATTTGAGTCTGTTGATTAACAAGTGCATTAGTACTCTGCATAAGGTACGAGTATATTGCAAAGGAAAAAATACCGTGTTATTGTGTTGGTTTGGTGCAGATGCAAAGACGAGACCTGCTTGCCGCGCGGCCTCGTCTGCGACGGACTCGAGGACTGCCGCGACGGGAGCGACGAGAGCGCGGAGTTGTGTGAGTGTCGCGTCGTGTTGTGTCGTGTCATGTCGTGTCGTGTCGTGTCGTGTCGCGTCGCGTCGCGTCGTGTCGTGACGTGACCGCGGTCTGTACGTGCAGGTGCGAGCGCGCGGGTCGCGGGGGAGGCGGCGTGCGCGGAGGGGGACACGCTGTGCGAGGACGGGAGGTGCGCGCGCGACGCCGCCGGCTGCCGACACGACGGTACACTTCTCTTATATTTGCTATTGCTAACTGAGTTCGCACTCGAGCACTGAGCACTGAGTGCGTGTATGCGTGTTGCAGAGGAGCGCGGCTCGTGCGGGTGGAACGCGTGCTCGCAGCTGTGCTTACCGAAACACAACAACCACACGTGCAAGTGAGTCGCTCTCCACACTTACTTTTTTCACTCTCTTCACATGTTATCCCACACTACAGTTACATTATATATGTTTTATCGACTTTAAAACTATTTTTAACCTTGGTGTCGACATCCCATTTAGTCCATTCTATTTTTAGTACATTCATAAAGCTATAAACGAAAACAATAAATCGAAAGCAAATAGCGTTTAATTCGTATCTCGTACAGATGCGTGGCGGGATTTAAGCAGAAGCAACTGCCGGATGGGACCCACACTTGTGAAGCCCTCGGTGAGTCTATCTGAGTTGTTGTAATTTATATATTGTCAGTACATGTTGAGTTTGAAGCAACATTGGTGTAACATTTGTGGGCAGGTGAGAAGGCGCAGGTAGTGGTGGCGGAGGGCGGCGCGGTCCGCCTGTGGGAGCCGCACAAGCACGAGCACCCTCCCGCGGCCGGAGGGCGGGACGCGCTCTACGCGGAGACCGGCGTGCACAGGTTATCATCTTTAGCTTTCATTCCTGATTACACATAATATTAGTGAATATTATTGATAAATATATCTTTTTTTATTTAGGAACTTAAGTCCATAAAGAACATGTCAGTCCAATCATACCCTAATGTTACTCGTTTACTGTACTTGTACTGGTGTCAGTAGGGCGGAAATCACATCGATTGCGGTAGCTCTAGTGGACGGCACGTGGTGGGTTTGGTGGGGCGAGGAGACGGGCCGGCTCGGTAGGCGCGACGCCAAGCACCTCCTCGTCACCGGCGTCCTCGGGAACACGCATGACCATATCATTGTACGTACTCACCGCACGCACGCACGCACGCACGCACGCACGCGCCCCCCGCCTTCACGAGTATGTAACCGTGCAACAGGTCCGCGAGGGAGGCGCCATCCGCGGCGTAGCAGTGGACTGGGTGGCGCGCCGCCTCTACTGGAGTACGGTGTCGACGGGAGGGTTGGGCGGGGGGGCGGTGCGCGTCGCCGCACTCGACGGCCGCCGCCGCGTGACGCTGTACACGCGCGAGGGGGCGGAGCCGGACGACATCGTGATACACAACGACACCAGGTATGCGGTGCGAGCTCACAGCTAAACCGGAATCCGAGTTGATCGTTCGCGATGTGTGGTCCCGCAGACGCGTGTTCTGGTCGGAGCGCGGGGCGGAGCCCGGCATCATGTCGTGCGGGCTGTGCGGGGGCACGGCGAGGCGCGTGGTGGGCGCGCGGGTGCGGCGGGTGACGGCGCTGGCGCTGCAGGCGGCGGCGCGGCGGCTCTACTTCGTGGACGCGTACTACGACACGCTCGAATCTGTGGACCTGGAGGGGCGCGACCGCGTGTTGCACGCGCAGTTCCGGCACCGTCCCGCGGGGGCGCCTCTCGCTCCACACGTGTACGTGAACGGAGGTAGGCTCGATTGGTTAAGCGGCGGTCGGTCGGTGAGCTCGCCGTGGTACTGAGGTGGTGCACTGTGTTGCGCAGTGGTAGAGCGACGCGCGGCGAACGGGTCGGTGGAGGTGTTCGGGCGCGCGTGCGTGCGTGCGGCGGCGTGGGAGGAGTGGGTGTGGTGCGTGCGGGCGCGGGGGGTGACGCGCGTGGGGGCGCGGGGGGGAGCGCAGTCGCACTCTCCGCAGCGCGCTCGCGGCCCTCTCACTGCAATTGCCATTATGCATCGCGCACTCTTCCCTGTCTCTGGTAAAGTTTATTTTTTCTAAAGATTTAGATATAAAACATGTATTAGCGCGCTTTGGACATAAAATTAGCCCCTATTCCGTCATGACCCTTTTATTCCAGTACTCTCGATTCCCTTGTATGTGCACGCATTATATACTTTGCTTCTCTGTGTGAACTATATTGAATTTCTAACCAGCAATAGTATAAGAACTTCTGTCCTTGGCTTTCTGCCGTATTTATATACTTACTTACAGAAGATGGAGATATTTTGGACCCAATTTCTTCACTTCGTTTTTCGTACAATTTTTTTTTCATAAACATTATTTTAACAATTACAAATAATAAAAGCAGTTTAACCATGTAACTGCAGTCGTTCTGAAGTAATACGATTATATATTTACCAACTGATTTTTAATTTATATAAAAAAAAAACTTGTTTTCTATACTTTCTTTATCTGTGTATTTGTCTATAACGTACTCTACTGATATAATATTGTATAATCTGTGGTGTTTATAGTGAAAACTCATTTTTAGAAGTGTTTTTTTTTTTATAGCACGGCAAAATGACTGCACTATGCCTGATGGTAAGCATAGCGCAATCCAAAAATAATAGCGACCACCGATTGACACACTATCCATCGCCGGTCGCCACTATCATGCCGGCATGCAAAAAGCTGGATATGCACAGACTGATCCCGAAACGCGACCCGCAGGAGCGAATCACTATTACGGGCTTTTTCGCCATATGCATGGTGGTTGCGACCCAGTCGGGCTGTAAAGCCCTACCACCCCGCTATCGCCATTGCCTCGTTCGTTGATCATCAGGGTGCACCACGTGCAGGTGAGGTTGGCTTGGGCGTCTCAAGTCTTAAGATGTTACTCGAAACCCCTTACACTCCTCCACTACTCTTCCTCTCTCCTCTAACCCCTCTTTCTTTGTCTCCACTCCCCCAAACAGGCTGGCAACGCACGTGCGACTCCTCTTGGGTTGCTAGTGTCTATGGCCGGCGGTGATCGCTTAACAACAGATGACCCAACTATTCGTTTGCCTACTAAATGATATAAAAAAAACTGAACTTATAGTACGTAAACTACCACCAATATTGTTATTTGACACCCCTTACACCCCAAAAGTAGTAAGTATATATACATAAGTGATAGAAAGAGAGTATAGAAAATTAGCTTTATTATCCTTTTGAATTATATTTCAGGTAGGATTAACATGTTACTTATAAACTTCAGTTATTGTAAAATAAATATTTAATGTCATTTCGAATTATATTTTGGAAACTCAATACTATTTAATTTCATAATAGCATTTCCTGAATCAACAAATAATACTTATACAGTGGTGATCATATAATTACAAACACTACCAACGGTCTTTCACATTATATTATTATTTAGTATTTATTCAGACATCTCTGATACTTAGTGTTTAACTAAGTAGCAGGAGTACCTCCAGGAGAATTCACCACTCTGCCGGAGTTCAGTGCGCTATGGACAGAAATCGCCGGACAATTCTAGCGTTGTCGAGCAGAATTGCACGTTGGAGACTTGCTATAGTTCATCTTTCTCGCAATCCTAGCCGCCTAAGATTATTATAATTATTATTGCTGGCCAACCTAAAACAGATATACGCTGTTCGCTAAGGAAACATTTGACGCTGTTGCCGTATGCTTTTAGGGTCATTGTCATTCTGAAAGATTTAGGCTACAGGCAAATGATCCAACTCCATATCCAGAAAAACACCCCCAAACTTTAATGTTACTGCCACCGTGCTTGACTATATTCCTTCTCTATTTATAATTAAAAGCATTGTTTACATGACATCTAAGATGCGTTTTCCATCGGAATTTACCATATTTATTTTTGTTTCATCTGGAAATAACACTTTTTTCCATTCTCGTACCGTCCAATTAACATATTTTTTAGCGAATAATAATCGCTTCTCTCGGTGTTGCCTGGTAAGAAGCGATACTTTTCGATTGATTTTTGTAAACAATTTAGCTTCCACTAATCTTCGGCGTAGCAGTCTTGATGAGATGTTTCTCGGGTCATCAAGCAATAAAATTTCATTTTTAGTCTGGTTGGACCCTTTAATTGGGTCTTTTTTAGCAACACGAATGATTAGCGTATCTTCTCTTCTTGGCCGAGCTATTCTAAGAATATTTTCAACAGTTCCATGTGTTTTATAATGATAAATTGCATTAAAAACTTTTTTGACAGAAGAGATTAAATTATCAGCTATTCTTCTGTGCGCTCACCTATGATCTATATGTAAATTTACAATTATTTTCCTAGTTGACGCGTCACAATTTTTATTTTTGTCCATTAAGAACAAAATAAAGTTCAGATTACATTTTGAATTGCCGCTAAAATAATGGGAAATAAACTCCTAGCTGTGTAAGATTTATATTGTAATTAAAAGTAACATTTTTTTTTTATATTTTATGCATTTAATGAGATTTTTATTTGAGTGGCTAAATTATTGCATGATTATTATTGTTCATCAAATTGGTATTTTCGGAGCAAGTTTGTGTAGTTTTTATTTTATTATATGATATTATTAGTATGATAATAATGTAATGAAAGATTGGTTGTGTTCGTCCCCCGCAGCGGACCCGTGCACGCCGAGCGAGGGCGGCAGCGCGTGTGCGGGCAGCGCGCTGTGCGTGCGTAGCGACGCGCCGCCGCAGTACGCGTGCCTCTGCCCCGACGGGCTCGTGCCCACCACCGACGCGAGCGACGTGAGCGCTGCACTCCGTACTCTATCATTACCACACTCTGAGTCTACTTTACAACTGGATATTGTTACCAATGTGCAGAACAGCCGAGAGTGCGTGATATCGTCGCCGGCGCCGGGAGCGGGAGCGGGAGCGGGGGCGGCGGCGGAGGCGGGCGGCGACTCGTCCCGTTGCCCGCTGCAGTGTGGGGCGGGGGGGCGGTGCGAGCGCGCGGGCGGAGGCGGCAGCGGGACGCGGTGGCGGTGCCGGTGCGGGCCGCTGTACGCGGGGGTGCGGTGCGAGCATTACCGGTGCGCGCAGCACTGCCACCGTCGCGGCCGATGCATGCTGGACTCGGCACCCCCCTCGCCCCCCTCGCCCCCCGCACACCGCACATCACACACATCGCTAGACAACGCTACCGATACTCCATTGCCGCCATTGAAGGTAAATAATACATTGAGCTAATTTAATGTACCAAACATTTGAAAAACTATGCTTACCTCTTATTAGCGGATCAATAGGCTACGATACGTAATACAAAAGTTGGATACTATAAACGTCATGCCGACTTTGTTATAACTCGTATAGTGTAAAAACGTTGAGATTATTTATATAATTAAAATGAAGACAATTACATTTGATAAATGCTGTTTAGTGACTGTGTTATTATTTACGTAAATGATAATATTGTAATTGAGATAAAGAACCATATGCAAATATATACAATTAAATAAAATTTTAATGGGTGTTTGTAGGGTTAGATTAATAATTACATATGAAAAAAATATGAAAGTATTTATGGTATTTATAACATAAAATTGATATTTTCTTTTTTTTTTGTATTAATTCTGCCGGCTCATTTCTGGAACTGTTGAATCGACTTGAAAGAACCTTTATTGATAGATAGCTGATATTGTATTTATAAAAATACGCACTCACATAGATATAATAAACTAAATAATCAGTGTCTAGAATTTCCTGCATGCCCCTTACATATTTATTGGGGACGTCTGTTAGCCATATTTGAACAGTTGTTAAATTGAAAGTTGAAAAATATGTAATAAAGAGACGTAATGTGTCGTAATGGTACAGTGCGTGTGTAACCCCGGGTACTGGGGCGCGCGGTGCGAGCGCGTGACGGGTGCGGGGGCGGGGGCGGTGGGCGAGGAGGACGCGTGCGCCCGCGCCCGCTGCGAGAACGGCGCGGTGTGCCGACGCACGCGGTACGCGGCGCAGTGCGTGTGCGCGGGCGGGTTCGCGGGCGCGCGGTGCGAGCGGTGCGCGGGCGGGCCCGAGTGCGGGGCGGGCGGCGTGTGCGAGCGCGGGGCGGACGGGGTGCCGCGGTGCCGGGACGACATCTGCCGCGTGTTCTGCCTGAACCAGGGCACGTGCAGCGTCTCCGCGGTGGGCGCGCTCTCCTGCGCCTGCGCCCCGCACTGGACCGGCGAGCGGTGCCAGCGCCCCGCCTGCGTCGACGCGGGGTGCGCCCCTCCCGCCGACACCACCACCACCACGCCGCCGCCGACAGGTACCTCCGCTCTTAAATACTATCGCTTACATCTTGTGCCGGTATCGTACGAAATCATTTATACTCAACTGTTAAACTCCTAAGGACGTGCAACTACAGGACATGTCATGTGATTTTAAATGCAACACTCAAAAACTTTAAACAAATGTTTTAATATAGAAATAATATTATCATAATAATACAATCAGTATGACAATAAAAATAATAAAATAAATAAATAATAAAAATTAGCCAAAAAGATGGTTTACATGTCGAGAGTAGAATAAATTTCGCAAAATTAAGTTTGGATGCAAATTTCACGTATACTTTACAAATTCTTACAAAACAAGTGACTAAATTAAAATGGAAACCTAATGTAGATAAAGTTTTAACAGTATAATTAATTAATGAATTTAGTCAGAATGTAATGTAAAATATAAACTGTAAGCCGGCAAAATTATTGCGTTGTCGTTGCCGCTAGTTCCATCTTAATAATGAACAGACGCGAAGGTGACTACAACAGAAATAACCCAAGGATACTAGAAAAACATCGAGAATATTTAGTTTTTATCTTAATTAGACCCCGTAGGTAATGCTGCAAACAGTTTCTAGGCTTATTTTAAAAAACTTCTCACGTACCTACTGGGTATATATTTGAGTGAATCCCTGGATACTTTGCATTAACAGTTGGAAACGGAAGGTGTCGCTGCAATAGGGTTTTAAGTTTGTTAAGATTTTCTTGTGATAAAAATACAATTGAAACTGAGAATTACCGTTTTTGTGCAAACGAAGTTGCACGGGTCAGCTAGTTTATAAATAAAGCCGGCTACATTCATTCATATTTTTTTATTTCCGTATTTAATTTCAACTTACAGGCTCGGCGGTTTTTCATTCTGTCTCTCATCCCAAAGAAACGTTTTACCATGTTCCTAGTACATATTTCATATGCCATTACATTCCAACATTCTGTACTGCTTTTGCTTGTATTCCATGATTCTATTAACAATATTTTGCCCAAAATATATTACATTTACATCTATACAGTTAAATTTTGTGATCGAGTTCCGACCCATTGTAATTTTATTTCAAATTTTGTGTGGCCGCGACTTCGTCCACATGAAATCTCATAAAAAGAAAAAAACACAATTAATTCATCTGAATGTATTAAGTCCATTTACTTTTCTCTCGTACTTAAGTCGTTATTCAAATTACATTAACTTTTAAAAGATAAAAAAAAAAAACAAAAGAAACGTTACTTAACGTTTCATAATTAGTAAAACTAATTATAATATATAAAGATTTATAAACAATCAACGTTTTATTTAATGTAATTCCCCCTACATACGTTTTGTTGATGAATACATAAAAAGTAAGAAGCCGGATACTCGACGCTCTTTACCGAATAGTCGCCACATCTCTAATAACTTTTCGAAGTATAAAAGAAGGGGCTAATGTACGTATTATTATCCAAAGTTCCAACTCCAGGTTCCCTGTTGCATGTTTGGCGCCGGTTATTGCACCTAAGTTTATTTCAATTGTATCCATACTTTTGAATGGCTAACTTTATGTCATACTTTTGAATAGAAACGTTAACTAAGGTTCTGTTTGTTGTTTATTAGTAATTGTTTTGATATTATTGTATATGTTAAATGTGACCATGAAGTGATATCCTAGAATACTGCAAGCGTTATCCTTTCACCAGGTGTATATGAAACACGTCCTATATGTTATACCGGTATATTTATTTTATTTTATTTATTCACTCTCAACAACAGAAAACAAATTACACAAAATTTACATTAATAATAATAGCTTACAGGACTAAATTTGTTTTCTTATTAATGTTGTGCACAACATTTTAAAAATTACAGCAATAATTAAAAATAACAATAATAAAGATTATGATAGTTGCTAAATATATGTCACAAAATTATAGAAGTAATAAAAAATAAAACAAAAAGAAAAAGATTATGACATTTACTAAATACAAAATAATGCATGAGTACTTTCATTGTTACTATTCTTACTTGTATTCTCGTAAAATATATCCAAATCCCCTGCGTTATTATTGTATTCTCTACACATTCTATATAATGGATTATAATAAGAGACATTATTTGAGCAATGTGCAACTTGAAAGATATTTTGATTTCGGATAACTCTTGTGATGATTGATAATTGGCCTAACAATCTGGTGTATCCCATTTGGAATTGATTATTTTGTGTAGGATTGAATAAGAGGATAGATGAAAGTGTTTTGACCCCATAGTGATTTAGACTATTTTCATATGATGGTAATTTGCGTCTAGTCCAAATTTTGATGCTAAATTACGTACAAAACGTCTTTGGATAGCTTCTATCCTGTCAGTATGTAGATTCCATACCACCGAACAGTACTCTAGGATGCTTCTAATTAATGTCACAAACAAAGTGATTAATGTAGCAGGGTTTTTAAATGGTTTTGACATTCTGAATATAAAACCCATAGCTTTGTTACCTTTTGATGTAATGTAATCATAGTGGTATGTATAAGTTAGTTTTCAATCAATCCAAACACCGAGGTCCTTTACTGTAAACTGATACCATACCAAATTTCGTCGAAACCGATCCAGTAGTTTAATCCTGGACAACCGACAGACAGACAAAAATTTTAAAAAACTATGTAAATGTATTCTGTTATTGAATCTGCAAATAAAACAATGTCAACAGATTCCGTAACAATTAATGGCAGAACATTTACATATACCGGGAGTGAAAGCCTAGCCGTTTTGAAGTGATGCGCTCACAAATATTTCAATTCGAGCATTAGTGAAAGATGTGTTTAATCGAAGGATTCGAAACCATATCAAAAATACCACGATATGTAGTGCAGTCCGTCGTGGCATTGATTGTACAGACATCCACGTGCCGTTACATTCACCTACTAGTAAATACAGTGTTAGAAGAAGGTCGAGTTCGTTGATGAAGACATAATATTACGTCAGCAATATCAAGGCATCGAATAAAACGCGCGGTCAGAGGTCACGCCGCTTTAAACATACTGCTTTTGTATTATAAAAAAAATAACAAATTGTATACCTAACTTTATGAATCACTTTATCTGAGGGTGAAAACAGCATGAAAGTGTGTTCAGTAGTTTTTAAGTTTATTGCAAACAGATAGACAGACAAACGTGGCGGTGGACTTTGTTTTATAATATGTAATGATGGTGTGCTGTCTCAATTTTCCCGACTTGGTTCGATTAAACTAGGCTAGAATTGCGAAAAAAGATAACGCGAGCCGGTCGCAGCAACGGTCGGCGAGCGCGGTGCATTATAAACATAAGTACCGCCATTTTGTTGAGAGCTTGTAGAAATAGTACAGTAAAGGTTGATAATCTAAGAGATCAGCTATGGCAAATGAAAATATCGTAAGGAAACCTGAAGCTAATAAATGTATTTGTAGTATATGCGCGTAAACATAAAATAGTCGATATCTTAAAGTTTGATTTCGCCAGTACGTCATGGTCTAGCGTGGTGACTATGCCCATACCTTCCTTCGGTACGAGGCCTATAACCTGTTTAAATATGGTTGGGGTCAGGGTACACAAACACTTGTAGGTATTTTCAATATTTAATTGGGCACACCTTCGCCTCACAAAAGTTTGTATATAACAAATGTGTAGATAGCACCGACATCTTGCCTTTTATAGGCCGAACTATGTAAGTTAAGGCAATAACTATTTACATATAATCCTACAAAATAATTAAAGTAACACTAAAATAATAAATAACTAACAAACTAACGTTATTTAAGCAATACAATCATTTTATACGATTATTCTTATTTATGTATCTGTAATATGTTGCGAAATGTCGATCAGCGACATCTTGCTTGATGTAGGCCGAACTATGCAAGTCAAAGTAATTAATATTTATACATAATTCTACACAAAAGTGATAAATAACGGTCAAAGTAATATTATTTAACCAATTCAAACACTTTGTACAACTTGTACAATTACTGTTATTATCATATTATACAATTATTGTAATGTTTCGATATAAAAGTGTGTATGTATAGATCAGCGACATCTTGCCTTTTATAGGCTGAACTATGAAAATCAAAGTAATTACTATTTCCTCGTAATTCTGCATAATAATTTATGTAACACAAAATAATCAAACTATAATTCAAGTGACAAAATCAAATTAATGTTATTAGAGTAACATAATAATGAACTCTATAATTAATTATATGAACTATTTATAATTTATGTAATTTTAATAACGGCGGCGCTAGCGTCAGTGATCCGGTAGCGTTGTGGTATTGCTTCCCGGACGCCATTCAATGGCACAGGAGGTGGATGTTAACAAACCCTACAGTGGGTTTCTTACAGGCTAATGGTGATGATAAAATGTAGTGAATGTGAAGTTTAATGCGAGATTGTGTGGGAGTTAGAGAGTATTGAGAAGCGAGCAGTCGTCGTACGCGACGGCCTTCGTTGATAAGTTGTGGTGCGTCGCTTTCACCTTTGCACGAGAACGCGTCTCCGCAACTGACCGCTAGAAATTTTGGTTAAATATTCGCATCAGCATGGGTTAAACCATAACATATTATTTGTGAATATTTCTTAAAGTGGGTTTTTCTTATCCCTCACTATATATAACTATATCCAAAACATACTACACGCATGCTCAACAATCACACATAGTAGGAGCTCATGATGATTACATAACTATTTATATAATGCAATCATTTTTATTTTAGCAAGTAATTCTTTTTACCAAACATTAGTGGAGTCAGCGCTGGCTTCTATGATACTATCTCAAAACTAGTACAGACCTCAACGCGATCTGAAAATGCCGCCGTTAGAGACGTTTTAATTTTGTATATGTGATATATGAATACTAACAATGTTGTATCAAATGAGATTTATCATCAGTAACATATTACATAATACAACAACGAATGTCTTGTAATGTTGCATAGATATAAATCAAGATGTAAAACTGTATATCTGTCTAAGCATTTTTATTAATTCGATAATTTGAATAATATTCATTGAACTCTATACAATATTTTATATATGTAGACGAAAGCGCGGTAAATAAAATAAAATGGCCGCTGACACAAACAAAATTACATATATATAAATTTCTATTATATTTATTCATGGAGTGTAGTCAAAGCACATCTTTACAGTGAACAACATATTTTTGTTTTTCATACGGATGAAGTCGAGGGTAATAAATGCACTGTAATAGAATAACTCCAATTACTTCCTATAAGGTCAGCTATCTGCCAGTAAAAACCCGCGAAAATCGGTCCAACCGTTTTGGAGATAGCACTGCGGGGAAGCCACGGTTAACAGCTAGCCTAAATTAAAGTAGAATAAATTACTTATTATAATGTTCGTTATCTGCGGGTGAAAGTTCCGTGAAAATCGATCCAACCGTTTTGGAGATAGCATTGTGAACGAAGCCGCGGTTAACAGCTAGGTCCAGCCGTTTCGGAGATTACCCGGAACATACGGAGAGACAGAGAGAGAGAGACCAACAAAGATATTAAAAAAAAAATATTTTTGTTATCAGTCGCGTGTATGTTTTCATACCCTATCAGAAAAAAAAATGTTATTTTTATATGACATACAGACACTTCATTTTTATTACATGTATAGATATTATTTTAAATACCCACATAAAGTATCCACGAAAACGACTCGAAACCCGCGGTTGTTTACACCACAACCAGTCAAACACGATTACGCTAAGAATTCTGTTTTACAGAGATGTTTTAATGTGTATGACACGAAGATCTATCATATTGATTTATTCGAGCATAACCGGAACATTTTTATACAGAAACTGAATTCCAAGGCAAAATAATATTGGTAAAACAGAGAAGCGAACAGGAACATATCAGATACACTTACACATAAATTCACAGAACTACACAAGAACACTTAACATCCCAGTCACAGTCATACCTTTTACCATTACATATAGTTACTATATTAAATTGTAATAATTATTACTTTATAATTGGCACCACATGTTTGTAAATGTTAATATTAATTAGGGGAAAGTGGGGGAATTGGGAACACTTAACTTCAAACGCTAAAAAATAATAGAAAAAGGTTATAAACTAAAACAAATTTTATTGCTACATGAACTTTAGTTATCTATGTACTTAATAGTCATAAAACGTTATTTAAAATTTTTCGTTTTAATAAAAATATAAACGAAAACAAAAAATATTGCCGTTCCTGTTTGCCCGATACCCTATGGGGTAATTGAGATCATCCCATGGGGGAAAAGGGAATGGTATGAGGTAGGTAATTAAGAAAGACGTTTGATCGATCTTTCTTACGTAATTACAAGGCATCTGAAATAATTTGTAAAGTTTAAATATTTTTACACAATCAACCAGCAGTTCTATGGGTAATTAGGAGTGTAAGGGGTAATTGGGAACGTTCCAAATTATCTAACTAATGCCGTTCCCAATTACCCGAATCAGTCAATATACATAAAAATGGCCGCCACTTTCAAAAGCATTTTTCATTAACTTCAATCTATGTTACACTTGAAAACAGATACTGCGTGTATGATATGAGCAAAAACATAATACCTTTGAACTCAAGAATATGATACATGCGTTATAACTGATGACAAAAATTATATGAAAATACAAAAATAATTGTTCGACTTACAGTGACAAAACTAGTGCGTCTTTTCAATCCTACTTTCGCATACGCAATGAATGGCTCTCCATTCAGCCGTAGAATAGGTTCGCGACAGTGTAGTACGGGGAGATGTACTATTTATCTAACTGTTCCCATTTACCCGTCGCTCTCAATTACCCCACTCTCCCCTATGTTTTAAATGTATATTATAAATCGTTGA
Organism: Antheraea mylitta; assembly: GCA_014332785.1. NCBI lineage: Eukaryota > Metazoa > Arthropoda > Insecta > Lepidoptera > Saturniidae > Antheraea > Antheraea mylitta. The sequence goes on from JACEII010000201.1 coordinate 60,494, forward strand.
AACAGTGCACTTGTTAAAGATTGATATACAATGGTGAATTATAAGGTAGTGACAGAATATTTGAGTGGAGAGCCGGTAGTGAGTCAGAGTGGGAAACGAAGGCTGTACACGCTCAAGGAATTACCGCGCGTTGGGAAATTTCTGTCCGGTTTTTTTAACAACCTTAAGCTAATGAATAATCGCGCGCGCCTCCGCCGCCTTCTTATATGTTCTTACGTCATAGACAAAAATACTTATGTCTTAGTTGTCATAGTGCCCGAGCACCGACTACCACAGGATTCGAAGTTATCGCTCTCAGACAAATCGACATCCGTTTTTATACATATAGGAAATGCAGGTGTGTGCTTCACTAGACTAGTTGAAGTATATTGTTGGGTTATTAAAACTGATCTATAAGTGAAGAACGATCTACTGACGTCACAGCCGCGCTCTCGAGAGCCTTGCTCGATACATTATGCATACTGAGAAATACACAGGAAAAATCTTATAAGAAATCATATTATACGTTATTTTCGAAGGCTGTATTTCACCAGAACGTGGGTATTACCCTCTCCTTTTATGCAAATAAATGTTCAGTTTTCCTCTGACGCTTACTTCAGTGTTATACTCTTATTATACTAACATTAGAATCTCCTCGTAAGTTTGTTTGCGCGCGTTTTATGCAGTAATTATTATTTTCTAATTATTAGGATACTTCGCACTTCCGGTTGCAATGGATTGTTCGCTGTCGCGTGTTACCGTAACAGACAGCGTTTGTGAAAGCAATTAAAAGACTTTGTTGGGCGTCTGGTGAATCACATGTTGACAGATAGTTAATAGCAGTATAATGTAAAGAATATAAAATGACAAATAAATAATAAATATATTAAACACTAAATAAATCTATAAGTAATTAATATTTACTTATATTAATAATAATACATTGCAGATCAATTAAAAGCTGAAGTGCTAAGTAATGTACATCCTTTTGTTTAATAATGGATTTTCGCAAAGTAACGCCTTCATTAATTTCTTATAGTTTATTAATTTTTTATTCTAGTAAACTACGAGCATCTTAAGTAATTTGTAAAATTAATAAACGGTTAATTTTGATTAAGTATCAATTTTGCAGTGTGACATTTCATGTGAACAAAAGAAGATCAAAATGATTTAAATCGTTTTCGAATTCAATCGGTAGATACAAACGTACAAAGTTTTGTAGCTTTATATTTATGATCAGTCGTATTTATAATATGTATGCATCATAAAGTTTTATTTGATTTGTTTATTTAAGAGGTGACCGCTACAGGTACTTAATTCTGAACAACCGAGAACGAGTGCTGCACTTGTAGTTACGCTGTACACGGCGCGGTACCATAAATACTACAGCAAATATAAAAACTAACCAAATGAAAATTAAATCGCTGTGTGTATAATTAGAAATTCCTTCTAACTTTATATATATTCACATTGGGATATGTCTGCCGGTGTAAACGTGTTCAGTTGCAAATCTGCGATGACGTTATGAATGTCAATGTGACCGGACTCCGCTGAGATTTGTCTAAGCAAAAATTATTATAAATGCATTTTATTGATCATCATTACATATTACAAAGTCCTCTGCTACGTTTGTCTGTCCGTTCGTGATAAACCCAAAACTACTGAGCAAATTTTCTTGCAATCTTCACTAGTAGATAGAGTGATTCACGAGGAACGGTAGTGCGGTGAAGCTGTTAAGACCTAAAACGAGGAACGTTTATGTATATAATTTGTATACATTTTTTACTATTATCAAGGCGGGACAACATTCGCCGTGCCCGCTAGTCTTGTATATAAATAAATATGAAACGGCAAATGTACGTGAACACATGACTTTATAACGGCTACATTAGCTGATTCTTTTATGTTTGTAATTGTTAGGACAAGGTTTGTATGGAAGACAACGTGTGGAAAATTGTACGGAAAACTGAGGAACTTGGTTTAATAAAACCTTATAAAAAGCGACTGAATGAGATATAAATAAACATGGAGATCTTCCAAGATATTGACGGAATTGACGTTCAATTGTTTTCTTTCATTCAGTACCATGGTGTGAAGATATTTAGTAACTCTAGAGCTCTCTCAATTGTTCTGTTAATTTTAAAATGAGCTAAATCCATCTTTAATAGTTTATACATCGTGTTTTTTTAACATTTTCATTCTTTACACACTGAGAACGTAGTTCAAATTTTAACATCTAGACAGATCTTTAGACATATCTAAAAATAATTGAAATGTATTCCATTACTTAGTTCTAGACACCTGCAAAGATGTTTCTTCACGAAAATCGAAAAAGTCTTATCATTATTTTATTATTGTATGAATGTCGTGGTAATTATTTTGTATCTTCGAACTTATTTACATATAATATTAAAATTATATTACTCGATACGATTGGAGAGTTTCATGTGGTTAGATTAAATTATAAATTTGTTTCAATTGTGTGAGAATCAAGTTTCGTGGTAAATAAATTTGAGAAAACTTATGAGGCTTGCATAGTCAAGGTCGTATTCAAACTCGCTAAAATAAACAGTAAAAAAATGTCCATCTCGGCGACTCGGGGATGGCGATTCATGATGAAGTTTCTTCTGGTCTTATTTATACTAATATTAGAAAAAGGTAAAGTTTGTGAGTTGGTAAGTTTGTTACGTTGTAGGGGGTAATCTCAGGTACTACTGCTCCGATTTGAAAAATTCTTGTAATGTTCTATGACTCATTTTGCAATGAATAAAACCAACTATTCTACGCGGATGTCGCGGGTAGAGCTTAATATAATATATAACGCGTACAGTAGCGGCGGCCTACCCTTGTCAAAGCGAATGCGTGATGATAAATTTTTACAGCGCGGTGGGGCGTATGTTTGTTTTTTTAGGGTAAGAATTAAGCATACGTCATACATTTTAAGTTAGTATTTTACAAATGTTGCAGCGGACGCATTATAGATCAACTGCGGGTGCTGGTTTTGTATGATGAGGTTATATGTATATATTGAGAGTTGAATGTCATATATAATTACTGTCAGTGGTAAGATGTTCGAGAGGTCACGGCCTGCGAACATTCGTAGAGTGTGGCACTGCGACACTGTGTCAGTGTAGTGCAGTGCGGCGCCGGTGTCGGCCGCTCTCGAGGGCACTTCGCGTATTACGTGAGCCTCGATACGTCTTCGAACTATTTCATTATGGCGATCATAAACAATATAAAATGAATATATCCCATTTATTTACACAATATTACAGTAGTTATGAATTTAATAAAATTACCAGGACGCGTCAAGTGTGCGCTGAGGTAATTCATCAAATTTATGTTAATTAGTTAAATTATATAATAAATAGTTTTGCGATTCGAATGAACTTTATTGATTTTGTGTTTTTGTGTGTTAGTGTATAAACTTATCATTTAAGACGTTGTAAAGTTACCAAAGATGGGAGCTCGCAGCCGAATACGAAGGAATGTTGGTTAGTTGTTCAAGTGTAATACTAAAGAATAACTTCTCGATGATAATGATATCGGAAAGGGATTAGGGTGTTTTATTCAAAAGTTTTTTCGCTAACACTCTGAAATATATTGCTCCAGATGCCTACTAAAAATCCCCTCAAAATTTGAATCCTACTTCATTTTTTATTTTGATTTTTTTCACTTTTAAAAAACATGTATTTTATTTCACTTTCTTTAAATTTGTTTAACATTGCCCGATTTTAAGCTATCATAGTAGCAAGTACGCTTATATGTAGTATATTTCACATTCTTCAGATCTTATGACAAGTTTACTGTAACTCGTGTTAATCGTATCAACTCAATAAGTCACTTTTTACTTTTATCACATATTTTGGAAAATATTAAGAAAATGGCTCATTTTACGAATAAAGGGCAAATAAATTAATAAGGATGGAATTATCCATGAAAATAGTCCTCATCGTTATATAGATAAATGCATAGTTTTGAAGAAATGAACATTTGAATATTTTATAGTGAATTTATTAGGATGTCAGCAAAAAGAAATGAAACTCCTTAATACATATCTTGCACTGGAGTTCTCAATTTCCTTACTTATGTTCACTGTTTGTCTGCAGAACATTTGTTTAAATTAGTAAGTACCCGGTACTGCATCTCCCCCTACGTATATTGCAGTAATAACAGTTTAAATATAAAAACCCTTAGTGATTGAGAGCTGGTCAAAACTATTGTATGTGTAGTGGTCGCAATCTGCTCTGACGTGCATTCCTTGCATTATTTCGGTATCCACAGATTAATATCGAGTTAATATTGGTGACCACACTTCTTAATGAAAGACGAGTGGAGATCCTCCCTTAATTATAATGTTTTCTTTAGTAACCGGATCACAACTATAAGTATTGACTATAAAATAAAGATAAAGTAGATAAAAAGATAAAGAGTTAAAATAAAATGGTAACAGTATCGGCTGAGGGCAAAGGAAAGCATCATGAGGAAACCTGAACCTAAAAGATTTTCTTGTATTACAGTTGCATGGGGGGGAAAATAGAACTGTAGGATTCTCATAGTTTCAAATCACAAATACGTCGTAGGCTAGCGTAGTATGTGTGCCCATATCTTCCTTCGGGAAGAGGACTATGGCCCTGCAGTGAGTCTCTTAGAGTCGGATGATTATGATGATTGAGTTATACATAAGAGCCACTAAACATTTCCGGAACTGGCTACTTAATTGAGACTATTAAAAAGGAATTTCACAAAATCTTTTGTGAAATTCAAAATCTTAATAGATTTATCGAAATCACGTAAAATTTAGTGTGGAACATAGTAACATATGACGAAGCATGAATTCACAACTACGGTCCTAAAACGAAGCAGCAATACTGTTTGAGTCTTTACCGATAAACAGAATCCAAATAAAAAAGTGTGAGCTGTCGTTAAGCGGATAATTGGTAACTTTATTTTAAAAACTATATATGTGGCCACTATCGCTTTCGAGAATCCTATAGTGAACTCAGATTGATACACGAACATCTATTTCACGGAAATTACTTACGAATATAAACTACAGATGTTTATAGCATAATCGTAACAATGCCTGCTCTGACAAGGCTAAATAGAAAAATAAATTATTGAAAGGAAAATCGTAGATATTATGAATCATTCTTGCAGTCTCGATATATAACGATGCGACTTTTTCGTGTTTTCAAAAATGATTTTAAATACCAGAAGAGGCTGTCGAAGAGTATAAAATGTATACCCGAAGCCACTACGCAAGAGTGGCAAAGCATTGAAGCTGAGAGAAAGTATTATAAGAAACAGTAAATTTATTTATAGCCAGTTGTAATATTTTTTCTTATTCATTCCAGAAATGTTTAGTGCATCCCACGTAGCATATATTTACAATATGTTATTCGCAGACTCGGGAAATTACTAAGTAGTACGAGAGCGAGTAAAAAACGAAACAAAAAGAATGATTTATATTGATTTAGTACACATTATGTATATTTGTATTACGTTGTGACGTGTCGAACGAGTCGCGGCCTTCCTACTCGATGCAACTTTATTGAAGTGACCTTGTTAAGGATTTTTTATATAATGAATATTCTATTTTGTACAATTACATTTTATAAAGGATCTGACTTCAATTACAATCAGTAAGAAAACTGAGCGATATTATGTATTATAATATACTACATAATAAATTGATAAAACGCTATTTGGTGAGGTAGCACGTCTTGACATTGAACCTACAGGAGCAAGAGCTAGAGCTTTCATTAATGCCGGCCTAGCTAGCTATCATCCTCAGTTGATAAAGTGTTTCATGAGGAAGGTTTAGGTATGTAATTTATCGAGATTTTTATTATTATCATTGCGGGATAACGGCCGTCGGGCTTACTAGTTTATTATAAATCGAATATACCATTCAACGAGTATAAAATGTCATATATGGATTTAAATTAACTATTTAATATAGTTATTTATAAATGCGACTGTAATGTGTTCTATGCTGTAGTGTGTAATATGTAATGAGGGAGTTGGTGTTTGGTTGCAGAGAGGGTGTCGGAGTCGTGCGAGGTGTCGGGCTGCACGCACGAGGGGCGGTGCGTGCGCGTGGGGGCGGGGGCGGGGGCGGGGGCGGGGGCCGAGGGGGCGAGTGCGTGCGCGTGCGAGGGCGCGTGGGGCGGAGCGCGCTGCACGCTGTACGTGGGGCACGACCACGCGTGTCGCGCGCGCTCCTGTGCACCGCCTGCACTCTGTGTCTGGGGACCTGACGGTATGCTACCGCTTGTCGACACTACACTATATATTCACTAAAATATATTTACTCATTATGAATTAACTAGTCATTTACGTTTCGAATGGTAAGGAGCCGAGATCAGAATTATGATACCGATGGCTAGAATATAGGTTTTGAGTTTATTGGTTCGATCAGTGAGTACGACGGAGCCCGGGAGCGTGCGGTGCGTGTGCCCCGCGGGCGAGGACTGCTCCGGCCCGAGTCCCGGGGGCGTGTCCCCCGCAGCGGGGGCGGGTGTGGGGGCGGCGGGGGGCGGAGGGGGCGGCGCGGGGCCGCAGTGGGCGGGGGCGGCGGGGGCGGTGCTGGCGGTGGCGGCCGCTGTACTCGCGGCGCTGTACTTGTTGCGCAGGAGAAGACGGTGAGATTTCAATTTATTTTTACGATTACATTGATACCGACAACACAAACAGACAAAACAAATAGAGTCAATGAATGATATTATTAGTTCAATATAGTGTGCTTAAAAATATATGTGTTTAGTTTTTGTCGTATCGCAGCTCAGAGATCTGTATTCGATTGTGCGGTGTGCATACATTGACCTCTCGGTGTGCATTTGAAGGTTTAAGCAGTAAAAACAATAACCTACACATGCACAAAAACTTCAAATGAAAAGAGAATTTGTTACATTGTGAGTCACTAGATATGTCTTAAATTGCATCACGAATTAAACTTTGATTGCTGGAATAACACTAAACTAGTAAATTTATCAATATATCACAACAACATGTAGTGACTGTTTGAATACATTAAAACATCTACGATTTTATAACTCACATAGAATAGAATCAGAGTTATAAGTAAAAATAATGTGGTTGCAGCGGCGCATTCCTGCACGCGCGTCTCCTCTCTGACAACCTGGAGATCAACAACCCCATGTACCTCGCGGGAGAGGAGGACCCCGAGCCCCTCCCGCACCACCACCACCACCAACACCAACACCATCACCAACACCACCAGCTGCCAAACTCCGACACCCACCAGGTGACTCAGGCACTGCATTTGTAATCGGGTTATCGGAATTAGCTGACGCTTGTAAACTTAATCATATCTTTAAATCAAGATGAGTTATGTGTGCCAATTTCATGAAATAAAGTCGATATGTTGCACGAAACTACACAAGAATCACATGTGAAAATTTTACGGAAATTTCTCTAATAGCGTTTTAAAAGTTAGGTTTTGCCAACAGAACGACAGTTTTAAACTTATTGTATTTTGTTACAACTCCCTACATCATATTTTATTAATATTAGATAAATACTTTCAACATATAAATATGATGTTTTTTGCAATTTTAGTATAACTGCGAAACCGTTTTCAAATTATTAAAAAAAGATGATGTTTGTGGCAAATAAATTAATTACGAATTGAAAAGAACTCTGCTTACATCACGGGAGCTTAAAGACAAATGAAACGATACATGTTAGAATTTGGATACTACATATTCGACGCATGTTAGGAGGTATTGTCGTGAGGCACTGTGTCGACACCCTGTAACTGTGTTATGTTTGTGTGTTGCGCACAGATGAACAGCCGCCAGTTCGCGAATCCCGTCTACGAGGAGCTGTACGAGCCCCCCCCGGAGGTACCCCCCCCACACCGCACTCTCTACTCCAACTCTCCCCTTTGATCTCTTTCTAATTCTTCTACAGATGTTTTCAACTACACTTTACCTTTTTGTAACAAAAAAAAAAAACAAAACAGCCCAATACAAACCAGACAAAAACTAAATTTATTCAACAAAGCGCCTTTTTTCTCTTGAAGCTTTACCTTGGTAGATAGATTTTGATGGAAATTAAATAATTAGGAATAAAAAGTACACTTTCTAGCATTGTTTGTAAATTAACAAATGTTTTGTAATTTGTATTTACATCGTTTACATAGATAAGTATTTGTAAACATAATACTTAAGCACTTAATATGATTTGAATTTCAGTCTAAGACAATTCAAAATTAATCAGCCATGAATCTTTTTGAACTTTGAAAATAAATGGATGCCGTTCATGTAACAGCTTATCTTAAGGGGTTCCGTAGCGCCGGAATAATATTGCATTATTTTTTATCAACGGTCATGTTGAATTGTTTAATGCTCTACTCGAAACAATTGTTGTCCCGGACGATGTGACGTCATCTTATAATTGTTAGTTGATAATCACGCCCCCCCCCCCCCCCCCCCTTACTCCCAAGCACAACGCTTCGCTCATAAATCTATACAGTGAAGTAATTATGAAGAAGATTGCACCAATTATATATAATTTGCATAATAAACAAGTAATAATTAATTGCCCTCGAAATAGCAACTGCAGGAATGTTGCGCACTGTCGTGTTAATAGCTTAGAGATAAAATAATTCATTATTTTAAAAAGTCCCATAGCTATTATTTACTATAAACTTAAGGGTTTTATCTGAAAGAACGATAGTTGTTGTTAGTGTTGGTGGGGACTGATCGGTCAGCGTTACGTGTCACCGTGTTTAGCGACAAATTTTCAATTTAACATTGCAACGAAAATACTGCAATGATACGATTTCATTACGATGTTTCTCTACATTGAAAACTCGATACCGAATCCTCCATCGACACTTCAAGTTGTTTAGTCTTTTTGAACTCTTTATTATATAAAATTCTCATAATAAATCAATGACCAAATTTATTACAATCTTTAAATTCATTTTATGATCTATACACGTACATATGAAAGAGTGAAGATAGTTTTTATGTTTATGAGCGTCTCGACGAGAAGGTCACAAGATATATTAGAATACAAAAAAATTATAACGACCAATTAAAATTGTCAAGGTCGTGATGTTACTGCCACTTCTACAGATTTACATTTATTTATCAACAAAGAAATCATTTTCTTAATATATTTTATGCTGATTGCTCAATTAAAGTAACTGAATACTATTTATTAATTTACAAGAGTCGAAAACGTTTTGACAATTTTCAACGTTACACTATTAAAGTCGATGTTCCTTGAAGATTATAGTACACATACCTGTTTAAAACAAATAAATAATATCTTTGTGATGTATTCTTTGACAGAAACGAATCTAAACTATATAAATATTAAATTATTATAAGTTAGCAACACGTCATATATATTATAATGTTGTTTGTAGACTACTTTTTTACGTTGAAAATTCTCATTATCTTCAAAAGTAGTTTTTCGTAAAAATAGTTAAAAGTATTTCTTAATAATTAAAGTGATTAATATTCATGTTCAAAACGGGTTTCGTAATGTGTTCGAGTTTGTTCTTGTAGATCTTTGTTCAATACATTCGTGTAATTGATACTTCTACAATATTAAATTTATTTACATTAAATACGATTTCGAGTAAAAAACGTGGAGTAGGATTTATGTTAGTACTTGAAACTTGAATTGCAGCATCGATAAATATGATGTAAACTGGTCATAGTGACTTTTTTTGACGCGTCAAATTACGAATCCGTCCTTGTATAATCAGCTACTTAGATTAGTCTAAAATATTTTTCTATACTATTGGTAGCAAACGAACATGCGGGTCACCTGATAGTAAGTGATCATCACTACCTATGGATATTGAAAGTTTCTTGAAAGTTGGCAAATTATATTGGTCCGGAAACGCCGACGCTGAGAGTTCATTGATTCATGTGTTAATTATGATTTATACGAAAAAATTTATATAAATGTATGAAAAAGCGGTGATGAAACACGTTCTTACAAATCGTTCTTATCTTCATTTCGGTATACTCCATCTTTGAATGTTTTCATTGATCACTTTTACAACCGGTCGTTTATGTTAATATTATTATGCAAGGATGAGGTTATAACTAATGAACTGAATGTCAAGACAGAGATTAGTTTGTCACGAATTTACTCTGAGCATTGATTAGACGCTGTAATCTGATCTTAAGATGGGATGCGTGTGTTAGTTACAGGAGCAAGCGATCCTCCTGCGCGAGGAGCCGTCGCCTCCGTCCGCGGAGCGCGCCGCCTTGCTCTAGTGCTCTCTAGTGCCCTCTAGTGCCCTAGTGCTAGTACATGACATCGTGTGCCAAACAAACTCACTACACTACTTCCTCTATACGTCAAGATGCTCAAACTGAAATACTCAGAGTCTGCTTCGCTCAGCAGAAACACCGTTTCAAGCTAGTAACAAAAATATCTTATTTGATATTTACAAGCGTTTTTCAAAATATATTACGTATAGTGGGTTTTCAATTTGATAATTTGCGTGATTTTGTGTTTCTATATACAATATAGATTTTTTTACGATTTAATACTGTATTCTTATAATTTGTACTTATTAAAGTGATTTCGATTCATTAATTACAAGTAGCAGCTGCGCTAATGGAATCGTGTAATTTGTTCATGTTTTCGTCTACATAAATTATGCCGAATCTCATGTAGTAATAGAGCAGGAGAGTACATAATAATTAGTAATTGATAATGTGCTCGTAAAAGACAAAGCGAAATCTATTTTATGAAATCAAATTATTAAATGAAATATGATAGGTTGTCAACGCGATTACATTTAACAAATATATCTTTATTATAAAAATTGTGCAATCATGATCTTTCTGTAGATACGTAGGAATGGTTAGTGATATTTATTTTGTAGGAGATATTATGATCAAAGATAAACATTCTTGCCCGTAATCATTTTAGTTTCTTATACCTGTATCTAAATTAATAAGAAATTGTGATTCCGTTGGAAGCTCTAGTTATAATTTATATTGAAACACGAATAAGCAAATAAAAAGTTATATATAATTTGATATGGCTTGTCAACTTTCTCTTTCTCAAAGTATATTGTGTGACATACTTATTTTATATGAACGTCAAATAACATTATAGTTTTTTTATAACAATTTTACAAACTTGTCTTCTATTAAAAATGAATTAAGAATATATTAATTATATACGACGTAATTTATTCCAATACTATAAAATACACTGAATGTGTAAAAAGTATCTTTAGTTAATATGTTTGAACAAATATAAGTATTGTATTGCGCTGCTCTCTTAAAAAAAAATCTCTTTATGGATTTATTGATCCTCACCAATTAATCAAACTCGTATAAAGATCTCTAGAATTGTTAGGGTTATTAAAAACAAAACCTGTCTTTAAAAAATACATTAATTACATTTATTATGGTAATATGTATAAATATATTTGTGATTAGATATAAAGTATCTCTTTTAGTTATTTGAACTACATTATAAATGACATATCACAAGCATATTGAGATTATTATGAATATTACTCTAAGTTTTACTGTAGGTTTATTTTTGTGGGAACTCGAACCGCAGCACTGACACACACACTCTCTTGTGTATGCGTGTGTTCAAATTGAGTGATTATTTTGTAAACTATCTATACTCTTTAATGGATCTAGTTAATGATCTGTAATTAGAATTAAGTACAATTGTGTATCATTTAATTTTGAAAATAAAACAATGGGAATATATATTTGAATGAGTTTTATTTTTGATAACGTTTTATTTGAAATATATGTACAGTTTGAAAACGAAAGAGAAGTCAGTGGTGGGGAGACGTGTATGGAGTGGTGGTTCAGTAGAAGTCGTCCTCGTTGTAAGTGGGTCTGGAGGTTTGGTTCCGGACCTGGTCCTGTGCGAGGTACATGTCGGCGAGCTGCTGCGCCGTCGTCGCCTGCTCCGGGGACTTGTCCTCGCGCACGCGCACGAACCTTACAACCGAATTCAATAACACCACGTTATCTAAATACAAAACTCGATACAAACTATCAACCATTTACGGCGGATTCATATAAATCTCATGCGCATGTTGCGAGTGACTCGGCAAACGCACAAAATCTCATTCATAAAGCTATTAAGCATCCTTATCATTTCTTTACACTTACTGATGGCCAGGTATGCTCGCTTTGTTTGTAAATACGATTATTTTGCATGTGTATAAAATTAAACAAATCATTTGCTACGACAACGCTAAAAAAGTATTGTCTGTTTCGTATAGACAAAAATCATTTAAATGTTAAAGAAATAATGGAAAAGAAATACACTTTACAAGGTACGAAGAACTAAAATTAACAATGCACTATAACAGATTTTTTCAATAACACCCGCGTATAATATACATAGGGTTATTGGTAATTGGACAAATTTCCGTTAAAACGTGATAGGAGTGACTATTTGTAACAGTTTTAATCGCTATATGCATTGTACAAAATTGAACCATTTTTGAGTTATCATAGTTTTTAACTTTTTGTAAAGTAAGCCAAAAACGCAATATCAAGAATTAATTTAAAAAAGTATTTTTTCTATAAACGACTAAACGCTGGTTACTTAACAATATTAAAGCAGTAATAATTGGTCTAAATTTAAAAACAAGAAATGAAAAACGATATTACTTTAATATATTTTTTAAATTTGTTGCCTCTAAAATGCCTTTATAAATAAAGAGAAAGTTATGAAATGTAACATGATTAGGTAGTTGTTTCAAAGAAACAATCAGTAACAATTTAGTGGTTGTTTAAACATTTAATGAATTTTCGTTCCAGTTTAGACATGAACAGTTTATTTTTAAATGCCAACGCTGTTGACTTGCAAAAGTCTTTACAGCTTCATTGAACTACCGAGGCGAGCGCTGAGGGCACTCAGCCGATTTGGGATGATTGGGCGACTAACTCAAGGATGCACGGCACACCTCGGTTTGGGATATCTCCTGTTTTGTGCAAAAACCGTGACCTATCTAAGCTAACCTAAGCTAAGCCATCTAGATATATGTATATGAGTTATTGAAACATGCATGTGTATCAAGCATGCGTGCCTCAACAACTCTAATATGTATTTTATGTCAGAAAAATTCCATTAAACTATGTAGGATAGGATAGGATAAGGAAAAATAAGGGTAGAACTATTTGTTGTTTATTTCTCTGGAAAAGAAAAACAGTGTAAACGTGTAGGCGTGTACGTGTGTATAGGTGATGTGTAGGGGAGCGAAATTTACCTCCAGACCACGGCGGCGTGATCTATGGTTACGAGGGCGTGGAGGTGAACACGCTGTTTGGAAAGTCAGGCTGGTACTGATTGTTCGCTGACGTGATTGAATCAGGAGGGTCGGTAAAAATCTGCGCAGCGTCGGGTACGGGTCTATAGTTTGTGGCGGATACCATTAACGGGCCGGAATGATTCGCGGCTTTTTCGAAATAACTACTTGTGAGTGATTTTATATACGGCCAGACAGAAGGCATCTCCAGGTCCCTGTGGAGATCCTTATTCCGGACGTACCACGGGGCACCGGTGATTTTACGTGGGGCTCGATTCTGTAGAACCTGGAACTTATGAGTACGATTTTGCGCATGTGTAAAGATCGAACAACTGTACGTCACAGTCGGACGGAGAAGACTTGAACATTGAATCGGTTAACCTGGGTGTGTTATTGATGTCCATAGTATATACCCGAGAGCGGAGTTAGTTTAAGGTAAAGAGTAGTGAATAGCGATGAATGATATACCTCGGGAAGCGCAGGGAGATGCCGCGCGCGGGGTCGACGAGACCGAGAGCGGCGCGGTGCGCGGGAGAGAGCGAGATGTCGGCACAACGCACCTCCCACACGCAGCGCGCCTCCACCCACACCTCCGCCGCCTGACTCGCCTCGAAACTGCATACACACATCACCTCGTCTCACCTCATCTCACCTCACTACACTATACACGACACTTCTATCTCATACCAAGCGACAACAAATAAACAGACGGCCCGTTTCATGTTAAATGGTTACCATCGCCTATAGACGACTGCAACACCCGAAACATCACCTTTATGTTGCTCACCTTAAAGACCATGTTCCCGTCTCTTTATGTTAATTACTTTAAATCTAATTTATACATTATACATTACTTTACACATTTTATACATTTTATTTTATTTTATAAGAGGCTATCCATAAACTATATCACACGAATTTCATAATTTTTTTTACCCCTCCTCCGTCCTTGCCAGTTGGTCACATCTGTGAGACTCCCCTCCCTAGTGTGACGTCATATATTTTGCAATTTTACATTTAGAATCTAAGTCAAACAGCAGGTCCGAAATCATTCGTTCGTTCGTTCTCATTTGGGTTGTTGATGTTGGGAACATTCGTTTTGTCAACATCTATTTCATCTAATAATACAGTATCACTGTCATCATCCAAACAAAGTATTTCTCTAGGATGTCTATGAGAAAACATCTTCATGATGGGTAAAACTTTTTATTGACTCTTATGTGATTATTTGTGTTGATTAGCGGCCTTCTATAATGTGAAATATAGACCACAGATGACATATGGTCACTTAAACAAGTATACTTCAATATTGAGGCAGTAGCTGTCATATAGAATTTGATTCAAATGTGAGGATGCTCAGAGTTCCAAAGTTAACTAAAGTAAGAGTAGCGTAAATTTAACTTCGGGGTCGTTTTTCTACAGTCAAATACCAGCTTGAAGTCTGACTAATTAAAACAGGTGGTGATAAAAACTGTTCTCGTAATAGTCGCCAAAGGCTAGAACGTCGTACATCACAACATACGACGACCTTGCATTTCACTATTTGTAATAAATGTTGTGATTCACGCACATAATTTGTGTATCAACGTACTACTTCAGTTCAAATATTAGCCAGTACAATGTCAGCACTCTGAAAGTTTTGTTTTTCCAATTGCAAATGCGTTGTTTGATTACTGGAATGTGAATAAAAACTGTTATTATTCAATACAACACTAGTAAGCGCGCTAAACCATTTCTTCCTGGAGTGTCTTTAGCAATGTAAATAGAATCCAAATAAAAATCTTTAAAATGACGTATAGCTGAAATTATAACTCACTCGAATCATAGATTTTCGTAGGGATCAACATTGTAAATAAATATAAATAAAGGTAAAAGCCTTCACGAGTTCTCATAAGCTTTTCGAAAGCAGGCAATTCAGAAAGTTTATTAATGTCTGTAGCATAAGTCTCTGCATTAGAAGAACAATGCGTTCCACTACGAATTGCTACGTATGTTGACACCACTTTTCAAACATTTTCATAAGCTATTAACTTCTTTTTGTTCATTTTTTTATCAGCATGAGCTGCACTGTTATGCTTCAGTTTACGATTAAGAGTACTTAAATCACTTTTTTTGTTCGTTTTAAATTTGTTTTGTAAGTTAAAAACATAAAATACCAGTACCTCGTTTAATTCGCGAAAGTCAATAGTTCAATGAAATAGAATCATAGAAATCACCGCGAAGCGCAGGCGCCATGTGTTTTGCGGCATTTCTCAAAGGGCGCTAGGATGTCGGCGCGTGTCGCGTAACACTATTCGTAGTCCGGTGAAGCTGTTAAGACCTTGCTAGGTCAAGAGCGAAGTCAGTTTGAGAAAAGAGAACACACTACTATACGGATGGGGTTGCAAATGGTTTGGAGTATTTCGTTACTAATGCCAACTTTGTGTTTTAACACGTTGATTTGGAAATGTGACGTCACGATATTAAGGACCCCTTCCGACCCCCTTGTCACACACTATCGCACTTCATCGATCCCCCTCCCATTTCTTAACGTGTGATGTAATTTATGGATAGGCCCTAAGAACTTCACAGCACAACCACAATATATTAAAAACATATGAGTATTGATTGAATTGATAATTTAGTATTTTATGATAATTATATAAAGCGGTATCGTAACAGTGGTGCCCCCCAATATATATTAGGTTGAAAGATGTGGACGCGGTAGATTAAGCGATATAGTAATTAATATCAAGGATATTGATCAACTTGAGCTCGTAACTTTATGACTCAAATATGCTGATGGTGGTAGAACCACGCTGAAGCTATTATTGGTTTTAGCATAAATGGGTCGGCTCGTCCGAGGTAGCACCACCAGACCCACTGAAAACCGACGAGAAGTAACAGTGTTTGCACTGTTGCGTTTCGTTCGGTCAGTGAGAGTGTCGGAGATCCATCTCCCTTCCCCGCAAACACAAGCTGGCAACGCACTCGCGACTACCCCGGTGTTGTTAGTGCCTATGGACGGCGGTGATCGCTTAACAACAGGTGACCCGCATGTTCGTTTGCTTCCTATATATTATAATTAAAAAAAAATGCTGTAAGGCTTATATTTATTGTAGATATAATAATATTGAAAAATCTCTCGTGAGTATTATGCTAAAAATATGTAGAATAGGTGATGTAGCGGGATAAGGAATAGAGTAACCTGTAGTAGGTGCGCGGCGCATCTATGCGAAGCTGATCGATGAGCGGCGTGAGGGTGCGCAGGTCGTCGTCGCTGAAGCCGGTACCCAACCTGCAGACCGACTGCAATGTGTCCGAGTGTGTGTCGCGACACGCCATCAGGAACCCGCCGTACCGCCCCGCGCGCTTGCCTCTCCCCCGGAACGCCCCGATAACCACCGCGTCGATACTGTCCCCGCACCCCTCCAGGTAGTCCTTCTTCAACTGCAACACAATGTTTCATTCATTTCTACCCACCAAACCTTCAAACGAAACCTAATCTTACATAACCTCAACTTTAAATAAAAATCTATTTAGCCTCATTCATTTCAAACTTTATAAAATGATATAACAATGTCAAAACAACTCGACCGTCACGATACGCCCGGCATATCAGTAACAACTACTGCATAAACTATACGTATGCAAACTCGGTGCGACAAAAAAAATTGCACACATTAACTTGAGCATAGCATCGCGTCGCCACCTCTCCCACACATCGCCACGCCAACAATTAAACTTACCCTTATCTATAGATGTTTCACATCAAAAACAAATATACCACACATGAAAATGAAACAGAATATGCTATGCACTAATAATTTATCACGTCTTAAAGATTTCATTTCTACATAATTCCCCCAGAAGCGTTAAACGTTTATCGCAACCTTCTTGAAAATCGCATTACAAGTTTCACATCAATAACTACCGATATTACAAATAGAATTGTGAATTTATTCATTTGTTACGTTATCACAACACAATCAATCATTATGAAATTCTGCTTATACCATTATTTAAAGAATATTTAAAAAAATACTATTGCTGCAATCCTTGCAAGCAAGAGTTAGTATTGCATATCCATAATTTATTCCAAATTAGACTATACATTACTTTTTAAAACTAAAGCCTTATTTTAATTATTTATTTTCTACCCGCCAGCATAGGGTTGTCTAATAAATATATAGTGGCAACACTTTTTGATGTTTAACAAAATTATGTGTATTCTATTTGAAGAAAATAAACGTAATTATAAACCTGAATATATTACGATGTATTCATTAATTATATTAAGAAACCAATGCAATAATGATTCAAAGATGTTATTATAAATATCTACGATACATTTAATATACATTGCCACTATAATTACGATTTTGTGACTATACAAAAAATAAACGCTTGTCTGTTCCGCATAAAATTATATTATTGAACTCTTTATGTAATAAGTTTATGGTTTAAGGAAGTGTTTCCTAACCTTTTTTGGCCATGCCTCACCTTAATATTTCTAAAATTTGTATGCTCCCACACATAATTTTTAACCTTTTGAAATCTTTTACAATTATTTTGTTCCCTAAAAAAATATAAATATTAAGTTTTAGAAAAAAATCACTATGAATTTGTCATCAAAACATTGTAAGCAAAATTTCAAAACATATAATGAATACTTATTACTCGACGACTCTAATTACTCAATTGGTATTTAGGTAACGTCAAGCGAAATTATACCTAATAATTATTTACAGCATTTTTATTTAAGAATGTGCCTTTTTTGTTAAATGTGTCACCGATATCTAGCATTGCATTTAAATAACCTAAAGCGAAAGGGTTAAAGTCGTGTCGAGTCTATTTCTAAATTTCCCCCCTTAACTATAAAATTGCCTCCCTGTGGGGACGTGGGCCCCATGTTGGGAAACACTGGTCTAAGGTCTTATTAGGAAGAACTTTTTAATCTTCAAAGTTACTAATAATTATAATATCGAATTGTAAAAATAATAAGCTGATAATTATTTCTGTAATCAAAAATAAAGAATGAATTGTAATGTTGAAATCTTGGTAAATTTCATAGAGACAAAGTAGCGGGTAACAGGTAGTCTAAAATAGAATAACCTCAATTACTTTTCATAAGGTCGATTATCTGCCAGAGAAAGTTTCACAAAGATCGGTGTAACCGTTTTGGAGATAGTAGCGAGGGCACATTGTACATTGAAAGTATTGTTGAGATGTCGTTACTCGTATATAGTGGGAACGAGGTGGGAATACCTTGAGCCAGTTCCGAGACCTCCTGGCGATGTCGTAGCGGGCCTGGTCTCCGCTCAGCGTCTTCACCATGAGCCCCTCGCAGGATCCGCGCACCGCCTCCTCCAGGAACTGCTGCATCTCCTCCATGCTGCTGCAGTCCTTGCTCGTCGCGAACATCCACTCGCCTGCACACACATTGTAACCACTATATTATTCACGATTACCCTCTCAAACAAACCTCAACCCCTCGGAGCAGAGGCAGACTCTTGTTGACAACGTATATTTTAAAATATATATTCTGAATTTAAAAAACTTGCACTATAACAATGTACTGTTACACTATAATATTAACAGATGTCGAGATACTCATAACAATTGTCAACAGAAGTAAAATCTCAAAACAACAAAATAAACGTATTTTGAATTTACATATCAATTATTACTCTTCATAAGAATATTCAAATTTCATAATTTGAATATCGAAATTATTAATGTTAGTGTACATTTTATATATAATGATCTCATATTAAAATATTGTTGTGCAATATAATGCATTGTTTCGCAAGCTTTTTAAGCCATTCCTCACCTTAACATTTCTAAAATTTTTGTGCCCCCCATGCATTATTTTTAACCTTCAAAAATAGTTCTGTTCCTTTAAGAAATATAAATGATAAGTTTTAGAAAGATATCGCTATGAAATTGTTATCAAAACATTGTAAGTTCAATGTTAAAACATATAATGAAGATCTTACTTGACTTGATAACTCTAATTACCCAGTTGATATTTTGGTAACAAACAAAATTATACTTAATAATTATTAACAGCATTTTATTTAAGAACCTGCCTTTTTTTGTTAAATTTGTCACCAATATCTATTATTCCATTTAAATGATTCAGAGTGAAAGGGTTAAAGTCGTATCGTTTTTTAAATAGTCCTACCTGTGGGGCGTGGCGCCCATGTTGGGAAACACTGATCTAATATCAGTTTATGTAAAAAAATCAATATTACATGTAAACACACCCCTATACTAATTATTTCTAGTGTGATGAAGGCGGTCATGTTACGAGCATGTCATAACGCGAAGTTACAAATTTATCTCCTGCCGAAAGTACCGCTCAATGCGGCTAAAAGTTTTCACTTCAAAAATTGCTTATATATTTAAAAATGTGTTAAGTTATGGTACATTTGTATTGTGTCAACACTCCGTCCCTCAACGTATAATTGATTATACTATATAATGTTGTCTATCCTAGCATATACCTATTTTCTTATAATAATGAGTCAATAAATTAATTTTTTATCTTACATTGTGAGGATGGGGAGCAATTCATTGCTTTAACATTGCCTAACTTATTCGTGGGGTGTGAGTTTGTGTGAATGAAGTTGTTTGTTAGGTCACAATAATTTTATTTAATCTGTTATGATAATGTTATTGTGCAATCCGAGTGCGTGAATGCTGTTGAAAACCAAAGTATTTAATAAATATAACTTTAATTCATCTGTACTGATGCGTACATAATGAGGGTGGCATACAATATACATAACGGTATATGTATTGTAAGGGTATGGTTTGTTATTATATTATTATGTGGGTTTAAAGAAACCAGTGGTGAGTTTAATTAAGTGGTAGAGCCACCCTGATGCTATTACTTGTTTCAGCATGAACGGGTCGGTTTGCCCGCGGTAGTACCACTGTCTCAAAGAAAACCGACGTGAGGTAACAGTGCTTGTATTGTTGCGTTTCGTTCGGTTAGTGAGAGCGGCGGAGATCCACTTTTACCCTTCCCTTCCCCCCGGCCCAGTACTAGTGTTGCAAGTGTCCATCTGTTCGTTTGTCTCGTAATGATATAAAAAGACCTTCGATTTGGTTGAAGTGTGTCCGCAGTAGTTCCCGGCGGCGATGGAGCGGTTCCTGCACGAGGGGGTCCCCGTTGAGGTAGAGGAGGTCGAAGAGGAACACGCACACCTGCACCTTGATGTCCGCGACGCTCGCCTCCTTGCGCTTGCGACTCGACAGAATCTAAAAACCATTTATATATTACTAGCTTAAGCCCGCGACTTCATCCCTGTACTCATACTTCCTTTGGACGTATGTCAACACGCAACGGAAACTCTCAAGAGAAAAAAAAATACGATTTTGAAACATTTTTCATTAGTGCTCTGACCCTAGTTGTCTTAGTGTGATGATATATAGTCTATAATAACCTTTTTCGATAAATGAACTATATAACATTGAAAGAAATTTTCAAATCGGACCGGTAGTTCCTGAGATTACTCCCTACAACATCACAAATGCACACACTTTACCTCTTTATAATATTAGTATAGATAAACTTCTCTGCCATGTCTCTCTGTCTGTCTGTTAGCGATAAGTCACGCTGAAGCTATAAGTTAGCGATAAGTCACGCTGAAGCTATAACTATTTTCGGCATGTATGTGTCGGCTCGCCGCCGGTACTGCCACCCGACACACAGAAACATCCACGTGAACGTAACAGTGTTTGCATTGTTGCGTTTCGTTCGGTCAGTGAGAGCGCTGAATACCCACCTCCTCTCTCCTCTCTTCTCCCCCTCTTCCCCTTTCCCCCGAAATACAGCCTGGCAACGCATTTGCAACTCCTCTGATGTTACTGGTGTTTATAGACTGTGGTGATCACATAACATCAGGTGACCCATACATATGCATTTATCTCCTATGATATGTAAAAAAGTACTCAACGGATTTTCACACGGTTTTTACCATTTTAGAGTGATTCATAAAAAAAACGTTTAGGTAAATATTGTCTTTGTAATATCGAAATGATAGCTTATAGTCAGAATCTTAGTTTTTCAAATAGTGGCTTTTATGTTTTATTCATAATGTTATCGCCATAATTTTTGAACATTGAAATGATCACAAGAAACTTGTAATATTACAACTTACTCGATAAAAGCAGTAATAATCTAAAAGATTGATTACTAAAAATGATAAAAAAGGGCTATACGAAATTAACACTGAAAGTAAATATGTTCTTATAACATTTTTTTTTGTCTTTCTGCCCTTTTATCAATTTGTTCATTTCCAAAACGGTTTCACCGATCATAACAAGTTTTTCACTGGCAGATAGCTAATGTTATAAAGTATGACTTTGGTTACTTTTATTAAAAAAAAAAAGAACGCAAAACCACACAAGTAAACAAGCAATGCTTAGACACCCACGCGCCCCTTTACAAGGAACAAAAAGTTTTTTTGTAAAACTCCGCGCAGTAGAAGTAGAGAGTAGGTAAACGTAAACAAAATCATATGTAACAAACATTATTAGATGTACAGCACAAATTTAGTAAACTGTGTTTTTATATACACTATCTCTTTGTATACGCCGGGCTGTGCGTGCGTGCGTGCGTGTGTGCGTGCGTGTGTGTGTGCGTGCGTGCGTGCGTGTGTGCGTGCGTGTGTGTGTGCGTGCGTGCGTGCGTGTGTGCGTGCGTGTGTGTGTGCGTGCGTGCGTGCGTGCGTGCGTGCGTGCGTGCGTGCGTGCGTGTACTGACCTGGAAAGGCAGTATCTGCTTGTTGAGCGTGTCGTAGGCGACGGCCTCGCAATCGAGCACGCAGCTCGTGACGTCATCGCGCAGGAGCTTCCCCAACCGGCTCACTATGTCCGGGTACTTACTGCACACAACACATTAACACTCTCAATTATCAACTTAGACGGCTTATCTCCTATACATACAATGGAACTGTAAATGTCTATACTTTTAGACTTTTGTAAACGAATGTTGCAGGAATAGGTAGTAATATAGATTTCAATCTTTTTTAAAAGTTTCTATCCGTCTGTCCATTTGTTTGACCATTCGTCACTGCTATAGTACCAAGTTTATAAACCTCACCAAGAAAATCATAAAGCATATTCTAGATTAACATTTAGTTTTTGTTTCATGAAAATCAGTTCACTCTATCAAAAATTGTAATATTAAAGAGGGCGCGACTTAAATACTATAGAAAACTAGATAAGTAATTCAACTTAATACACTCAGAAGACTTTATTACCTACTGTTTTGTACATCAGGTGCCACGCGGACGGTGTCGCAGGCACAGCTAGTATTTTATATAATGAAAGAGTAAATGTATGACTTAATTTACAATATTATGAAATACTTGCTTAAATTAAAATTAATTCCGAAGGTATAAAAAAACATTCGCACACCTTGTCATTCCGTTAATAACTCGATATTAGCATTTCCAAATCCATTAATTGCGACAATAAACAAACCTACAGGTATGAGAGTAGCATTATATAAACACCGTGCCTCAATTGTCTATGAAATAATATCAATAGGACAAAGTTAAAGTAGTTATTGCCTTTCTCTTACCTAATATATAACATCTAGTACCTTTAAACGAGCAATTCTTGTATATTTTTATGTTGTTATATATTCAGAATCTCGGAAACGGCGACAGTGATTTCTGTTAAACTTAGTATGTAGGTGATTTCGGGGACGATAAATCAATCTAGCTAGATTTTATTCATAGAAAGCTTTTTTATCTGAGTTATATAGCAATGAAAATATAAAGCTAGAATATAAAGGTAGATTTCGCCACAGCTGTCAAAATAAAAGTAGTTCAGATGGAAATCAAGCGATTTAAGAATCCGTATAACCCCAGTGCAAAACCGAGCCGCACCTTTTTTTTTAGAAAACATGTTTATTTTGTGATGCAAACCTAAAAGCTTATTTTAATTGAAAAAATAATTGTATTATTATAAGCCTTTCTAAGCAATTGGTACCAAAAATAATGATGATTGTTAGAATATCTGTAACGCCTTCAATATGCCTGAAATTACCTAAAAAATCATTGTGTCTTTAAAAAACCGAGCTAGGCTCGCTCGTCCAGGTACTAATAGTAAAGAGGAAAACGGAAAAGTGTTATTATTTCACACAGATCATGTAAATATTTATTTGACTAGCTTTGCCCGCAATTCCGCACGCGTTTTAAAATATGGTATTAAAGAAATATAAAATTGTGAGACCATGTACAATTATAGAATTGCTCTTTAAAACAATTGTAAGTACGAGACGCGCGCCACTTAAAGTAATATGTAACGTATACATTAGATATGTAAATAGTAACAGTGTATTTATCATATAACCCACCATCTCAGTGCTTACTTACACAGTATTACACACTAATGAAACAATAATTTAAAATATTATTATAAAGATTAACATTTAATATACATTGCTATAATAATTAAGATTTTGCGACTATACAAAACATAAACGTTTTTCTGTTCTGCATGAAATTTTATTACGGAACTCTTTACGTAATACGTTCATGGATTAAAATCTTATTAGGAAGACCTCTTCTTCAAAGCTAACCTACTAACAATTGTAAAGTCGAATTGCAAACAATAAGCTGATAATTATTTCTCGAATTAAAAATAAAGAATGATTTGAAATCTTGCTAACGCAGACAAAGTCGCGGCTAATAGCTAATCTAAAATAGAATAACCGCAAAAACCAGTGAAACTCCCATGAAGTTAGATCTTACCATTTTGGAGAAAGAACTATGGGCGAAGCCACGGTTAACAGCTAGTATAAATTAAAATTACCTAAATTACTTTTTATGAGATCAGCTATGTGCCAGTGAAAGTCTCGTGACGATTGGTCTTACCGTTTTGGAGATAGCACTGCGGGCGAAACCATAGTTAACAGCTAATATAAACTAAAATTGCCTTAATTTCTTTTTATAAAGTTCGATATCTACCAGTGAAAGTCCCGTGAATATAGGTGGAACCGTTCTAGAGAAATCACTATGGGCGTGCAATAGTTAACAGCTAGTATAAACTAAAACTCAAGCGAATAATATAAATAATTCAAGCGAATTACTTTTTATAAGGTCAGCTATCTGCCAATGAAAGGTTTGTAAAGATCAGTATAACTGTTTTGGAGAAAGTGCTGCGGGTAAACCACGGTTAATAGCTAGTCAACATTAAAATAGACTAAATTACTTTATATAATGTCTGCTATCTGTTGGTGAAAGTTCTGTGAAAATCGATCTATCCGTTTTGGAGATAGCATTATAGACAAAGCCGGGGTTAACACTTAGTTTAATTTAGAGTAGCCTATGTCACCCGCTGTAATTGTAGCTATCTGCCAGTGAAATTCCCATCAAAATCGGTCCAGCTGTTTCGGAGATTACCCGGAATAAACAGACAGACATACTGTCAAAAATTTTAAGAATTGCATTTTTGCTGTATACAACGTGTATATTTTCATAGTCAATCATTCATTTTTTTTATATTTTGATATTACATAGAGACACTTTATTTTTATTATATCAATACAAGATTATTGAAGTTTAAACAAGCCATGATTTCCTATGAACTAGGTTTTTTTTAATAAAGTCGGAAGTGAATCAAACCATGTGATGTGCATGCACAGCACAAGGAAGTATATTGATGACAATGTTTACAAAAATCAGTTGATTAAGTTATAATGGTAGTGACTAACGTGGTGTTGTTCTCCTGGTTCCTGCTGAATATGGAAGCGTTGGCGAGGTCCGGCTGCCGGTCTCCGGGCACGTGGATCTGTGCTCGCTCTCCGTCGTACTTCCACTCGCATGTGAACTCTTCCTTCTCGAACCTTCACCCCACACATAGCCATTCATTGATATATTGCATGCATTCATGTGAAAACTACCCTATGGTTGGATCCAGATGAGCTATTGATTAAACAGCACCTAAGATCTAAACAGATTTACTACCACCAAATGTAATGATAAGTTCTTTCTCATCTCCAATATTTGTACAGAATTCGGCACAAGCAACAGTTGACCACAATAAACACACGCCACTTAACAACAACAATCACCAACAGTTGGTTCTTTATATAGAAGTGTTGGGATACCAGTCGTAGCGAGTTGTGATTGTGATACTACAATTAACAGATATTACATTTATTCAAAACGTCGAGAAATTTCCATGTTTGTATCAGTATAAATTTAAGAGATTAAAAATATGTTAAAACAGGATCCATTGCACGTATGTAAAATTCTTTACTCATTCTATAAAAAGTTATGAATTTAACATTAGGAAATTCAATACCAAATGCTCAGTCATTAAAAAAAATGTTTGTCTCAGATAAGC
>JACEII010000201.1:86130-142308 GCA_014332785.1 Antheraea mylitta
CTGCAGCAGCACGGGGACCAGCTGCTCGTAGTTGGGGCACTCGCAGTACGTCCTCTTTATTATCAGGGCGTTCTCATCCACTTGCGCCTGCACCAATATATATATTATTACTTACAGTATTCCCGGGACCTTTGAATCACATGTACTGGATTTTATATCTCATTCATACTTGTAATATTGGTGGTGTTTTACGTACTATTAATTTAGTTTTTTTTTATATTACATAGAAGGCAAACGAATAGGCGGATCATCTGTTGTTAAGCGATCACCGCCGTCCATAGACACTAGCAACCCAAGAGTAGTCGCACGTGCGTTGCCAGCCTGTTTGGGGGAGTGGAGAAAAAGAAAGAGGGGTAAGAGGAGAGAGAAAGGGAGTGGAGGGGATGGGAGAGAAGAGGAGGTAGGTATCCGGCGCTCTCACTGACTGAACGAAACGCAACATGCAAGCACTGTTACTTCACGTCGATTTACTGTGAGAGGGTAGTACTACGCCGGACGAGCTGACCCAGTCATGTATTGAAACCAATAATAGCTTCAGCGTGGCTCTACCACATACAGCGTGACCCTACCAGTTATAGTGTACAGATGAATTGGATGAGAAATAATACCATGGATTCCAATTTTCCACAAAAACTGCTTGGAAATTTGCAACAAGAGGGCCACGATATTGTTAGTCCATTGAACTAACCACAAGAAATTTATATAATACCATTACCTACTCGACAATAATAGTAATTATCTACAAGGAGGTTGAATACCAAAATGTAGATAAACCAAAATGGAATAGAATGAAACTTGCAGTTTGCATTGAGCTGGCAATAAAATTAGATGACATTTTTTTTTTTGTATCATATGGATGCAAATGGACAGGCGGCTCACCTGATGTTAAGTGGTCACCGCCGTTCATAGACACCAACAACACGAGAGGAGTTGTGCGTTGCCAGCCTGTGTTTAGAGGAATGAGCGAATGGGGGGAAAGGAGAGAAGTGAGCTGTAGCACTCTTGACACAGTTGAATCTAACAATTTGTTCAGAATTCTCTTCTATCTATACTAATGACTTGAATCAGTTAGATATATTAAACCAACCAGATTCATTAATGACTTTCTAAAAATACACATACATCAGTATTGAGGTCAATATAATAGTATAGTTAAATCATACTTTGAATTTCTCTGGTGATAATCCCTTGGAAGCATCCAATATCTGTACGCCTTCAGGATTAGGTGGAGTCATGGTGGTGGCGAGCGCCAGCGCCTGCAGCACCGACTGTTCCGCTAACCCTATCCGCAGTTTTCCTTCCAGGGATCTGTTTCATAATCACCATGCATTTAACAAATGCCATAAACAATAAAGCACATGGGCGGAACACCGCACTAAGCTCAAGGAACTACCACAATCTTTTACTAAGTATAAAACATAAAGTGATTACATTATACTTGATATGCACAAACAATAACATACAGCACAGATGTTAAAAATAATACAAGTCAACATCATCTTATTAATCTTATGTCTAAATAAAAAAAAATTATAACATTCATTTGTCACTAAATATCACACATCAAAATGTTATCTCAATATAATTACAGGATTTAATAAATTTAAATATATTGTCTCGCTTAAAATATTACAAAAAGAACACACTCTAAAACTGAATTATATAATTTATTTATTTATCCATATTAGGCTAAATTATAACTAAAATATACTTACCACTCACTTACCTTATTAAATATTTAGCTTCGCAATATCTACACGCCACATACAGTGATTGGATTTTGTTGATTTTCTTATTAACTGATGCCTGACCTGGATAACAATTTCCTTTTTTTATTTTTTATTTATAAAATAGCTATTCAGCTATTCAGCGTTGATACATGAACCAGTCATGGTGAACAAAAATTATAACACCAACTGATTTCAAGAAAAACTATTTACAGTGAAATCTAAAATCAATATAACTACTCCAAATATTCTACAAATTGAACAATAATTTTAGGGTAATTAGATACTTCAATTGTCGTGAAACTAAGTGTTTGTAATATATAAAAACATTTGACCAATAATATTTCATATACTAGTATGATCCAAAATAACAGATGCTTAGACAAGGACATGAGGAATAGGATAAATACAGAGTGTATGAAATGGCGAAAGGTGTCTGGTGTAGTTTGTGACCCACGAATGCCCTTAAAACTCAAGGAAAAATGTATAAAACTATAATAAGACCAGTTATGTTGTATGGATCTAAGAAAACTACATGTGGCAGAGATGCGAATGTTAAGGTGGATGTGTGGTGTAACCAGGGGGCCTACTTTTTATCACGTGATATAGTGATATATCGTTCAGATATGTCATCTACATACATTTTCTATTTGCGTTTTTGATTGTTGATAAGCAACTAGGGTAGGCCTCTAGAATAGATAAGATCAGGAATGAATATATCAGAGGAAGTTTAAAAACACCACCAGTGACGTAGAAGTTGAGGAGTAATAGGTTAGCATGGTATGAGCATGTCATGAGGGAGATGAACACAATACAGAAAAGCAGAAAAGCTCTAATTATAATTGTCAATGGATATAGGAGTAGAGAAAGACTGAAAAAGGTATGAATGGATTGTGTAAACAATGATATTTGTGTAAAAGGTGTGAATACTGAGATGACATCTGACAGGTGAGAGTGGGAAAGGAAAACGTGTTGTGCTGAAATTACTTAGGTGGGATAAGGGTAACAAGATGAATATATTAATACATATTTTCGTGCATTTTTGGAATAATAAAAGTTTGAAATATTATTAAGTGAATTAATTTGAAATTGATAATTTTGATTCTTCTATGTCTACAAATCTTAATGTAATACAGAGATTATGGAAATACGGTAATATATTTTTAACCAACTTTAAAGAAGTAGGTTTTGTTTTTCAACCATATGTGTGATGTTTATATGTCTGCAATTTCCTCAAAAACTATTTATCAAGTTTGGATGATATAATATTTAAATTTTGTAATTGGATTCTAAATTATGTTTTAAAATTTAGACAAGTTGTTATGTAAAATAAATTGAATAAAATAATGTTTATTAACAGGAAGGGTTAGAATATATGAATTGTGAGTAACCAGTCATATGTGCAATGTCTTTGAGCGCGGCGAACACCCGGCGGAGCTTGAGCGGCGGCGACGCGAACATCGTGCGCTGTGCCGACCGCGCCTGCTCCGCCACCGCGCCCAGGTCCCCCGTCCTCTGTGCTGCAGTACGCACCTGCTGCACCGAGCGCCCCGTGCACTGCCCTATCGCCTTCATCAGGTACGTTTCCGCTATGCCTGCACACACCCACTACCACCTTACTATACACTCACTACTCGCTCACCACTCGCTCACCGTACAGTCCTGCTATCCATCTCACTTTACGTTACATAATATGCCAATAAATTACACAAAGCAGACCCATTATTATATTCCTCAAGGAGCAAGACACCCAACATTACTCTAACAAAAGTATTACTTCACCCCGAGTACTTCAACCTAACTCAAAAGAATACTTCAAACATTTGATAAGAGGCCAACTTGCACACAAGATGTCCTATTACACCATATTAAATACCAGACCCTGCCCGTGACTTCGTCCGTGTAGAAATAGTCACTCTCGACTAATGCTAACACACAGGAGAAGCTCTCAAAAAAGAAATCCCATTTTGAAACATTTTTCATCTGCGCTCCTATTGGTCTATAGCGTGATGATATATGGCCTGTAACCATTCTCGATGTATGAGCTATATAACACTGAAATAATTATTCAAATCGGACCAGTAGTTCCTGAGATTACCCCCTACAATGTCACAAACTCACACACGTTAACTGTTCATTATTTTAAAATAGTAATATTTAGTATAGATGTGTAACTTTTTACTAATTATTTAAAGTTAATTTTATTCATGATTTTCAGTGTAGGCCTGACTTACATTGGTCAGTCTTCAATATCTATTTTACTTTAGGCTTTATACTACAATCATACCAAATTTTATATTTGTATACATTTTCATTTTTACAATAATATACAATTAAAAACAACATTGGACAAGGTGTTTCTTGTATGAA
Organism: Antheraea mylitta; assembly: GCA_014332785.1. Lineage (NCBI taxonomy): Eukaryota > Metazoa > Arthropoda > Insecta > Lepidoptera > Saturniidae > Antheraea > Antheraea mylitta. The sequence goes on from JACEII010000201.1 coordinate 90,228, forward strand.
GTTCCTTTTAAACATGCTGTAAAAGTATTAACTAGCTACCGAGTACTCTTCAAAACATTTAACATATTAAGAATGGAAAAATCAACTGGCAGATTTATGTATTAGTTACCTTGTTGAGAATGAAACCCTAAATATGTGGTACTTTTCGACTATAACTTGATTCTAATATATAACACCATACACTAAAAACTCACCAAGCTCCAAGCTGTGATATGCTGGTGCTAGTTGATTCAAGCACATGTACACACTTGGTAACAAGTCATCTGGCGTTAAAGCAATAACAGATCTGAAGTAATTACTCAGGATCTCTATGATCTTCAACCTGGCTGAAGTTGCTTCAATCACTTCAAGGGTCTTCGCTAATGCAAGATATGGAACCTCAGCTCCTTGAGACCAGCATGCGTCAGTGATAGGATTATATTTTGATTTAGATGGATCATACTCATTCTCTGTGAAATAATATTGCTATTTATTCCTTATAGCAAAAAACATAAGTGCTATTTGTAAAGTACATCTTACAAAATTACAACCTGTGGTTGCAATTACGAAGCATTCTGAAACTAAAACGTATGTTCCTCTTTCATGGAGATTTTTAATGGGTCACATAAAAAATGACTTCTTAATTATTTTTCTTGCATAAAATAGAAGTACTATATAAGTTCATTTTCTTTTACACCTTTTTTTTTATATTCCAATTAGAAGCTACTAGGCATGTCTAGGAAGGGATACCAAAATTGGTAACAAGTACACAAGTATTTCAGGGAAAATATCAAATGCAGTTTTAACTCACCTGCTACTTTATTCAATACATCTTTTTCACCTTCTTTCTCCTGTTTTACTGTTACTGTTTCTTTTTTAACTTCTAAACCTTTCATTTGATCATTCTCTTTTGTACATTTGCTCTTATCTTTGTCTGGAGAAGTTTTCTTCGGAGAAAGAACATTGTTAACATCATTTTTATTTGATTGTGCTAAAACCGTTTTCACTTTCGCTTTCTTACTCTTAGGTGAGTCATAAGTTTTTACGTTGCTCTTCTCTTTTTTCTGTGTGATGACTTCTTCGTCTGATTTGTGTGGTTCTGAGTGGGAGTCACTGCTAGAACTTTCAACTCTTTGCCTTTTAACTCTTCTCTTCTTCACTATCTTTGTTCCTATTGAATCACTGTCACTGCTGTCGAGTCTTTCTCTTTTTGTTACCTAAAATATAAAATGGAATATATCACAAGACATGGTATTGTGACAGTATAGCATCACATGGTTTTAACTCATTGAATTGAACTACACCAAGATTGTAACACACAATAAAATATTATTTGTATAGACTTATATATAATTACTAGCCTCTTCTATTCTAGCGACTTCGCGTGGAATAGATACACTAACACCAACACTAACACGCAGCAGTTCTCAAAAGAAAAAACATCCCGATTTTGAAACATTTTTCATCTGTGCTCCGCTCCTATTGATTTTAGCGTGATGATATATAGCCTATAGCCATTCACTATGAATGAGCTATATAACATTGAAAGAATTATTCAAATCAGACCAGTAGTTCCTGAGATTACCCCCTACAACGCCACAACTCACAAACTTTACCTCTTTATAATATTAGTATAGATGGTTATCAGACAATTATATCATCAATAGACTCTATAGTGTAACTATGAGCAGACCAACACAAAAATCATAATGATATATATATGTAATGATATCTTCTACTACAACTTGACCTGGTCATAGTACATTTAGACTTAGAGTGTGGTAAGTTGGCAGCGTTGTAGGCTTGGATATTTATAACCAGCAATAGTCTAATTTAATACTTTTAAGAGCTATTACATCTGTATGTACTTTAGCAAATGAAAAGTATGTATATATGATATTAATAAAAAGAGATAGGAATTAAGAAAATACCATCATTTATGTCTTCTTATGAATATCAATTCTAATTACTTTCAAGTATGACATGAATTATTTGATGAATTTCTCATAGATACATTAGGTACTAGAAATAATTTTGTGGTAAATTAAAACATGAACTTTTTTTGCTCACTTTGATAAGATAATAACTCTCAGGTAAAGTTAATTAGACAGTTTGAAGATAAATTATTTCACTTATATAAAACCAATGGATCTCTTTGTGAGTCCAAAGTGTACCTTCTGTTAAGATTAGTAATATTATATTCATTTTTACAAACTTACCTTCTCTTCTAAAGTAGCTGAAGAATTACCGTTTAAATCTTCTTTTAATTCAGTCCCATTAGGCTCTGGTTTTTCTTGCTTTACCACTGCCTTAGGAGGGGTTACTTTAAAAAATGATGTGATACTTCTTTGGGCCATGACTTGAGTAGTGATATTTCTTGGACATACCAGATTGTGGCAATTTTTGTTGGTATTGTTAAAAGTAATACTGACTAATCTACAAGTTTTTATGAGTTTTGTAATGATATTCATATGATTATGATACACATTTTATACTTTCAGCAAATTTATGTCAACCTGTAAATAAAAAAAAAAGCATACTATAAATAGTTTGATATAATTTCAACTGTGTGTTCACAGTATTCATATTTACATTTAACACTGATCACAGTCTATTTATGAAAAAAAAGTTATGTCTTATCTTGGCCATATATAAACTTAAGTTAAATGTCATAATGCTCTCATAACTTGATTACTACTGTCAATTGTTAAATCATGTTGTTATGTGCATTATGAGTGTGTTCTGGCATATCTTAATTTCCTTGTTCGATTAGATTGTAGTATAAGAATAAAACTATAACATAAAAAAAAACAAAATCTAGTATGGACTTACACCTATTCTCAAATTATAATTATCTATTACGGAATCATTTTTCATAAATTATCCTGACGCTGGAAAACGTCATAACAAATTTCTTGTGATGTTCAATTTGTTAAGTTTTATAATTGCTAGTTATATGATACTTTTTTGAGGCTAAAGTATAATTGTATAAAACCTTTACTCTTTATTTTATTGATGATAATACTTACACCTCAGTCAACATGTTGCGGTTATATCATATGGAATAACATGTTTAAACTTTAAGTGTAGCAAAATTTAAAAAATATCAAACTCCTCGTTTAATACTCGTGTATTTTTATTGATACACAGTTTACAATAAGAAATCGCATTTGATAAAAATCACAACTATCACAAGTTCACAACTCAACCGATCTGCCTTTGACAGCTGTCACAATTTGTTTTTAGCGGGAACAATTTCTTCGATGACAAGTAGTAACAATATTAGTCCAATAGGATAGGCGAAGGAGTTAATCCATACTGCCAACTCTGAAGTTGTCAATACGGATAGTTCTTATGTATTCTTTAGTCAGTTTTCTTCAATCTATAAGTTAATGTAAAGGCATAAGCGCCAAACCTTCTATATGTTTCAGATTTTTTTTATCTACTTAATATTCGCGGAATCGTGAAACAAAAATGTTCAAACATCTCCAAGTGTGGGATTGATAAAGTCAAAGATATAAAATTATCAGGATAAGTTGAGAGATCGATACTCAGGTAAAGTGTCTGGCGATTATTTTAATATTCTAACAAAATGGTGGCTCCCTTGTTAAAACTTTACAAGGGATTTTTGTGGTATCTCAGAATTCATGCTCCGTGGTATTATTTGCATTCACTTCACTTATGTACAATAAACGAACCATATTATACAAAACATCATCAATTTTACACAGTATAAAGTCAAGTAACACAAGATTATGAATAGAATATAAAATCCATTACATGACAAACTAAAATCCCGCCAAAAACTTTCTTCGAAGACAAGCCATAGATGAGCAATGGCACAGATAAAGAGAAAAATTATCTTTTTTTCTACGAAGCAGCCCCATAATCTTTTGTAAACGTAATGTTAAACACTACTGACTACATTATTCTTCAGGTTAAGACGACTTTGTTAGTAATGGTTAATTTTAATTAGTAATGAATTAATATATGTAATTTTAATTAGTGAACTTTATAAAAAAAATATATAATATTTTTATTATTGTGTTAAAATCAAGAACCGAAAAATTTTTTTTTTTAATAAAGCTATAAATTTTATTTTTTAGACTCTCATAAAACATTGCTTTTAGTACATATCCGAACGTAAAAAAAAAACAAATCCTGTCAAAATATACCCAAATAATGTCATATATAAGTTTATTATAGCCTCGAAGATACAAATAGCCACATTTTAACTCGTTTTAAATAGTTTTAATTTTACCAGTTGCTTTTTCAAATGCATAATTTTTTTCAAGACAATATAGGAATAAAAAGTACGGTTATTGACGTAAAGTCTAGAACTTATTTTGCAAAGATGGCGCCCTCTAGTTGCTGAAGTGTCAAATATACGCGTGTCGTCCATATTCCGAATGTGGTGTGACTTATTTTTGTTTTGTGTTAGTTTTTCAATAAAATTAAATAAATATGAAGGGCGACGCAATGTGCCATTCCATATAGTGTTAACTTGCTCCGGCTGAATGGATCCCGCCGTAGCGTGGTATCAGCCCGAGCAGGAAGGACCCGCGAAGCGCCTGTGGCTTCGTATTTGGGAAACTCAAAGTGAAATAGACAAAATGAACTTAAAAAATTTAGAAAATGCTAATCCAAATGTAAATAAAGTACAGGACTTTATACCAATAAATGACGTGAACGGTGAAAGTAGGAATAATAATTATTTTAACCCAGCGCGGAGGAAAGTGAACGACAACCGCGCATCTACATTTAACCTGAACAAAAACCATGATGCTCTTATAGGTGAATACGGAGGTTGTCCGTGGCGGATACCCAATTACAATTATAAGCCCGGAGTATTGGGGTGAGTAACAATTTTAATTAACCTTTTTACATGGTAACGTCAACGTGTTTGAAATGTTGGTTATGTGTTGTCAGTGCACCGCTGTGAATTGGCAGCGCGGCATGCTCGTGTCAAATCGTATAAACGGCTGCACGAGATGACCCTTTATCTTTAGAGTGCGTATGTCGATCTTATGCGATGCAAATGTGAACTTTTGCTCTGGTTACGCATATACCATTACTTACGCCTATACTAACTGATAATGATAACAAAATATTTAGGACAACCAACGTAACGATTGCCACCGCTAATTATTCCTATCTTTGCTTAAATACAAATGATTTCAGAAATATCCTGTTGTACCAAAACTAATTGTTTGCTATAAATAAATAATCTTTCAATAAAGACTGCAATTTGATCTGTTTGTATATAAACAATCAGGTTCCACTTTCTATAAAGGCTTTTGTTGTAAAGTGATCCACAGATTTACTTACAGCTTGTAATATTATTTTCTATTCATATTTTATAGAATATGTATTATATTATTATACAGCAGTGCAGTTTCTGCATTACAGAATACATTTAATAATTATGTTTGAAAAGGCATAAAGAGTTTTTAAATCTCTGTACTTATAATCAAATAATAAAATTATCCTATGTAGAACTTGTATGGAACCTTTTATCTATTTTATTTCAAGAACATATCCTGTTTAAGGTCTGTATAAAATATAAGTGTTTATATTCGAGCAGATCTCTAATACTTTACATATTCAAACTTTGTTTATAAATTATTTCAGTAAAAATGTTTTTTTTTTCTAAGAAAATCCTTATATATAATTTAGGGAAAAATAGAACCTCTTTGCAACCCATGGCTATCAGCTGCTATCTATAAACTTCATTTTTTCATGTGGACTCCATAAAATTTGTTATAAAATCCTATTAATATTATAAACAAGAAAGTTTGTAAAAAGTGTGTGAAAGGTTGTATGTTTGCTATAGCTATACTCTTACACAAAAACTATTGAATGGGTTTTGTTGAAAAGAAGTAAGAATAATACAGTATATAATTTATCATGATTTTCTTTGAATTGATCAACAATCCTGGCATCTCACAGCTATCTTGGTATGCACTGCATAAACTATTAGAGTTAGACAAAGATTATATAAGATACAATTGTTTTTTTTTTACAAAGTTCTACAAAAAAACTGTAACAGCATATATATATACCTCTGTGGAAGTCAATAAATGTAAAGTAGTGAGCCATAAGTACATATAAATTGCATGCTGGTAGGCCTTACTTGTAGGGGCACACGGTGCATTTCATGAAAATTTCGAAAATATTTTTTAGTAGGTCAAAGTTATCTAAATACAAAATTTGCTTACTCTTTCCTAAACATTTACCACATTACTCAATAGTTTTTCTCTGTAGTAGATAGAGGTTGTATGTAGGACACTGAGTAAAGTAGGGAAGTGAGCATACTCTAAAAAAAAAACTTGATAACAAGCTTACAATTAGAATAAGCTAATATAATTTTAAAGATACAAATGCAGGCAAAGCCACAAGTGGTCTTTTTTTTTTTCTAGTATATCTAGTACTATAACAATATTTCTTAACTTTAATTTATTCAAATTTCTCATGTGACTTGTTAAACTCCTGACTAATATATAACTATTCTCTTACACTCTATGAATTATAAAGGTCATACAGACAAGTTTTACAAAATTTAATCTCTAGATATAACTGGTTCTAGCGATGGAATGTAATGAAAATAAATTCAAATGTACCTTGCTTATTTGTTACTACAGTTTATCTAAAGTGTATGTGCAGATGAAGGTCATATTTAATTAATTAGTAAATTATATTTATTTTAATCAATTCAACAAATGTGATAGTGTGTGTATAATTATTTATTATTTTGAAGGTTCAAAAACAATTGTTGAGCTTTGTTTAAGCGTTTAACACTATATGGGAAAGCAATACACTAATGTGAAATTGTATTTTGGTGGCATTTTTTAAAATGCTACATCTAAACCTGCCATTTAATAGCTATTGATGTGTTCTGCTATCTAAAAGTGATTGGTAGTTCCATTCTAGACTTACTTCTTTGGCCTCATGGTCACTTAAGGTCAGATAAGATTGTGTTCAATTGCTAATCTATAAAGAATAAAATTGACAGCTTTGATTGTGAGTAGTATGTATGTTAAAACATAGAATGCCTTATCATTTGTTTCCCAATAACTTCATATTCAATTTAAAAATTATAATTTTGAATAATTAGATACAATTTTTTTTATCATTTTATTATTTTTTTGTATTAAGTAAAGTCAACTATAATTAATTACTTTTTCATTGATTTATGTATAAAGATTAATAATATAGTTATAGAAAAATTAGAGAACATAATTAAGTGAAAAAAAATAATTTTGAAAACTATAATGCTATATTATCTTGATTATGATTGTTATGTACAAGTATTATATTCAGTATTCTGAGATATTTAAGCAAGATGTTTTGGTAAATGTGAACTTTTTAAAATACTTTCATCATAACTTCATCTGATATTGATCTAAGATGGTAAACATGCTAAACCTAGAGGTGGTTGGGCTATAGATGCTCGGCCAGATTTTCAACTAAAGGGTTGTAGCTAGCACTTGAACTTAAAACAATCTCTGCCACTATGGTATGGTTCCATCATGATGTTTTCCTTTAAGAAGAATGAAAGAAATTTTTACCAAAATCTATGACTCAGTTGTACAGAATCGAACTTACATTCTACTCTAGAGTCCAGACACACTATCAACTAAGTCTTAATATGCTTCAGTAAAAATTATCATGTAGGTATATTGAGATTGCAATGCACTGAATCTTCACTTGTTTTCCGTTTATTGCTATAATATCTATATTTAGCGATACAATTTCTTTATTCATAGTATGTATATATGGTATGAATTTTTAATACATGGTCTCATAAATATATCTACAATTGATTTAGTGCCAATTGAAAGTTTGTTTCCGCGATCATTGCACTAGGTTTCATGAAAAATCTTGTTAAAAGCTATGAACAAGACTACCATATGAGAAAGTTTCCCAGAGGTTAACAAATATGAGAGCTCATTATTGTACTATATTATAACCTAATTTTTATTAAGAAGTTGAAAAAGCATAGAAAAGGGCACAGACCACTTTTGTAGAAGTGTGTGATGATTTTCTTGGCAAAAATACTGACAACTACTGTGACTCCGTTTAAAATATTTTTTACTTATAAGAAATTCTAAATTCCTTTAAGGTAAAAGCACTAATGGTAGACACTAAAAGGAGAAATAAAACATTTGAATTCAATAAAATATATATTTATGAAAATAAAAGATTGACAACTTCTTCTATGTGTTCAGTAACTCTTACTAAATAATACTATTATAATTATTCTTCGAAAAGTCAATATAAAAAAAAAATTAATGGTCTTTTTGCAAACTTAGTCATAAGAACTAATGAATGACATCACAAAAAACGAACATCACTAATAGTAGACATCAATATGAACTAATAGTTGACATAGTACTTAAAATAATAAAAATATGAAAATAGTAACCTTAATGTTTTATTCATCAACATCTAAAGTTTTATTAAATTAATATTTAATTCTATCACCCCTTATAACCATTTTTTGTGGTTCAAGGACACTTATAAGTTGAGATTCATTAATAGTACTTATGTCTTTTACATTGTCTATAAATAAAGTTTTGAGTCATGACAGGGTCTCATAACTTCAATGTCCAATTTATCAACATCCCGAACTATACACAAATATTTATAAAATATTTTTTTACCAGGGAACAATTAAATAATCTCCCTTTAATTTTACTTTTTATTTACACCCTACCCACAATGTTCAGTCTCGTCAGTGCTAGAATTAATGTCAGCTTTGTTATTTTTTGTAGTATTTAAAGCTTTCGTCACTAACTTATTATCAGTCTTTGGGTTTCGTGGTTTTCCAGTCTCGTCTTTTTTTTCTTTCTTTCCTTGGCTTTTTTTTTTCTTCTACAATAACGTTTTTTTCTATTATTAAGGGTTTATTTGCTCTTCTCTGAAAGATTTCATTTTCTTCATCACAGTAACTATATTCATCAGAAATATCATCCACGCTGTCTCCAGATTCTTCATTAATCAATTCTTCTTCCGTGTGCTGGAACTATCTGTCCTCTTGTTTTTATTATTTATATTTTTTTTGCTAGCAAATTTATTATCAGTTTTTAGTTTCCGTGCTTCTCCAGCCTCTTCTTTTTTCTTCTTACTTTCCACTGCTCTTCTTTTTCCTCTTCTTCTACTGCTTCGATCTTCTTCCTCTCTTTGGTCTTGTAATACGTTTGATCTTATAACGATCTTATAACAGAAGGAAGATTTTCTTTTTTTGATGTATTCATTTGGTTTAGGCCAAAACAACTTTCTTTTAAATACACTAGGTATTACTGCACTTGGTTTCTTTGAATTTTCCGATGGTATACTATGTTGTCTTGATGAAGATTAGGCGTATTTTCATCCATAGCATTTTACTTTATTCAGTTGTGTTATTCTTGGTAAACCAAAATGTCTTGCTGCAGTTGCTGTTGGCATACTTCGCCTGCATTCATTTATAACTGATTCCAAATCGGAAACTGAATATCGGAACATTTGTTCCTTTATTGGTGGCATCTTGATAAAAAAAAAAAAAAAACTGATACAATAGATTGTTAGATTGTCTAATATTAGACATCATGCTACCCCAATATTAGACAGCATGTCTACTTTTAGGTACAGTAGTTCTAAGTTGTTGTGGTTTCTTAATAGAATTTTATTTTCAGGGGATAGTGATGATATTTGCATTAAAATAAATTACAAAATAAATATAGTATTGCAAAACTAATAGATGACATCCATGTCATCTATTAGGTTTTCACATTTTCGAGAACTAATAGTAGACACGCTTTATATTGTTAGTGAAAATGGATAAAAAATCAAAAATAAACGTTAATTACTTTATTTAACATGAGCATTAATCCAACGAAATCAATAGAAAGTAAAAAAATCCTAATAAATGTATTCAAAACTTACCTGCAAAATTTCGCCTTCCTTAACCTATTTACTAAGAAATTGCCGAGCGCGTGTAGATGTGGTCACATTGTTTACGAAAACTAACGCCATTTTTAAATTTTGTTCCCGAAGGAGTGTCTAATATTACTATTCCCATCAACAAAAGTCGTGAGAAGCTTATAAAGTTCACAGCGTTGATAGATAAATAAAATAATTCTTATTTTATGGTATTTTTCTCGTAAGTGTCATCTATTAGTTATGTCATCTATGTCTAGCATTAGTGCTTTTACCTTATATGAACTTAGATTTTTCCCCCAAAAATCTTAGTATTGTATCAGATGAACATGGTAAAAGGTTCACGGAGGTATATGGGACAAAAAATTATCATAAATTGTTTTTGATCTGCTATGGAACTTCAATTAACAGAATGATAAGGAATAAAATTAATAGTAATTAGCCATGCGCACATTAGAAAAAGCCTCAACAGCTACAAGTTGCTAGGATTCGTACCTACATCTATCGACGCGCTATCCGTATATGCTATTAACTAAGCCATCACCGTTTAAAAATGTTATTTTCAGTTGTAAAATTTTGTGCCAAGAAGAAAAGTTGTCCGTGAGCATCCTAGACACATAGTTTCACCAATTAACATTAAATCTGTAGGCTTCATTACCATTACACAAGCACAATTAAATCTTTATTTAGGGAAGTTATAACTTTCATAGGTAGTATAAATGATAAGAATTATTTTTTTCATCCTATTATGAGGGGATATAAAATAACCAATTACATTCCTTATACACTTTAGAACGTAATTCACGAATACAAGGAAATATATTACGTACATCTATTGATGATAATATTATATTTAAACAAGTGTTTTATTTTGTAAATTGAATAAAGTATTCATTCTTTTGTATATTGTCTTTTTAAAGGAAACTTTCTCTTTCTTTAATAAAATGGCCAGTGTATGGTATTCAAAGATATTGATGATATTTCAACAAATTTTCTTTTAAGACAATTGTTTCATAACATTGTTGAATATTTTCAAAAATGAATAGTCTGCGAATGTTGACATGTCACATTAGTTTCCGTTGTTCATAATGTTATGGAATCAATATTAAACATGTTCTCACATCCAAACACCTGAATGGAAAGGGATGCGAGTGCAAGCCACTGCCTGTATTAATTCATATGATCACTCGCGTATGCTAGGGCTGAGTGGTGCGAAGGTGTCTGGCGAGGCGCCAGGCGCTTGTCCCAATATCCTCCCGCCTTTTATATACAGTGGCAACAACTCAACACTTCTTAACATCAAAAATCCGTTATCTTGACATAATTACTATTAACGTTGTGTCTATCACATCTCGATACTTTTAGGGAATAGTTCTCCATTTTTTTCCACTCTATTCATTATCAGCCTGTAAGAGAACCACTGTAGAGCTATATGTCTCTTCGCAAAGGAAGGTATAATCTCCCCGACGGCCCACGACGTATTCGTGATTTCAAACTCTGCGAAATCTACAATTCTATAGTTCCCACATACATTAGTACCACAAAATCATCCTTCAGGTTCAGTTTTCAACACGGTGTTTTCCTTCACCGACAGCCGACACTGTTTTAATTTAAATTAGTAAATGTACGCGAATTCTGCAAAAATTCGTTGGTACATGCCGGGGTTCGAATCTGCGGACATTGGGTTAATATTGGGCCGGTCAAATCACTAAACCACCACGCCAAATTAGTCCATATTACGCCATTATATCCATTTTATAATAAGAAAAAAACTTTGGGCCAATACACATTATCTTGCACGACTTGTGGTGAGCTGAGGATTTGTAGTAGCTCTTCCTGTCCATATTCTCAGATCGTGGCCGATCTATTCACCTCATGTTTTTCGACTTGGGGCCAAAAGCGACACAAACAAGAGTGGGGTTAGAGAAGACAAAAGGAATTGCTAGAACCCCACCCCACAGAGATGAGGGACCTGATTATGAGGTTAATATTAGATTGGCCTCAAATGAAACTCATGCAAATAAATATACGCGTATGGTAATTAAAGAAAATTAGAATATGATTAAGACAAAAAGAACAGAATCTATCTATCCGCAACAATATAAATTCTATACTCCAAAGTGAGGTTGCGGGTAATAATTTTTAAAATAGGCTACCTGTTTTTTTTATTATAAAAGGAGTTTTACAAAATAGCTATAAAAGTATCAATTGATATTAATAATACTCATTTAAAATACTATAAAATACTTCTCTGTCAGTTTGTATACTTATAACTCGAAATGTATTTATACAATTTACGTAGTATTTTTTTTAATAAGTCAAAATTTCTTTAACCCCGATTTACCACATACTTTGTTACATTGGTGTGTTACATGAACCTAATTACTTACTATAATAATGGAAATAATGAAATGGAATGAAATGGAAAAATCGGCAACACGTTCTCTTTCAACGCGTTAAATATGGAACAATATCAGTGTAACAAGTAATCGCGGTGAATAAAAACATTTAAAAATAACTTTGCGATATAGTATATTTCATTTGTTTTTACATAGTGACTATTTTAACTTATATAAAAAGTATTTACGCCCTATAAAACATTAATGGCTATTGTAATAAATAGATTTATGAATGTAGGTAGTTCCTTTTAGTTAAATTTATCCCAACGCCACTTTATTTTGTCACTTTGCATATTTATATTGAAATTAACAAATTATTTATCTAATATTATTTATGCTGGCTTTAATAGTTGAAGCAGACGCCATAACAATACAAAAGCATTTAAATTAATTCCAACTTTTCTCCTGGTGGCGCCGAAGTCGCAGAATTAGTCAACACTAACGGGCCCCTTGACTTGAAGAACCTTGACAAATTATATACAAAACCTTCCTTATGAATCATTCTATTTACTGGAAAAAACCCGCATGAAAATCTGTTTTTTGCTTTTAGAGTTTATCGCGAACATTCAGACAGACAGACGCGGCGGAAGACTTTGTGTTATATCATTTATATGTAGTAATGATACAAAAACGTATGTCGGATATGATGACTGTCTTAAATGTTATCAAGTATAATTACAAATCATCATGTTGCGGTTACACGGATGATGTCACTTTATCAGTGACGAGGTTACTGCTCTAACTTGCCTCATTTATATACTTTTATAATATTGGAACACTAAACGCTCCTCTAAACTGTTATCGTAAGTTAGTTACACAGCCATATACGTTTTTTTTTTATTTTTATAAATGCTTCACACATCACAGCGATGTATTTATGCTAAATAATACATACAATTCAGAAACGTATGTACGTAACGAATTACGTAAAAAACCGGCATCACAGTCCCAGTCCGTTAGTAGTATTTGTTGCAGAATACGAAACCGTACCTAACGCTGCTCGCTACATTGGACGCTCGCGACATATTTTTACCGATCCTCCCGATGAAATAACGGCAGCGAACGATCAGTACCAGCTTGTCTCTCCAAACAGCGTGTTCACGACCACGCCCGCGTAACCACAGATCGCGCCGCCGTGGTCGGGGGGTAAATTTCGCTCCCGCACACCAGATTAGGCCCCCCTCGGCAGCGACTCAAGTTTAGGTCCGTTCCCTCGGTGTGGAGCCCTTGAGTGCGCTGTTCGCGCGATACAATGACACAAAAATTTACATCACTGCCACCACTACACGATCACCCCCACACACGGGCACGCCTACACGCTTACACATGGAAGTGGAAGGGTTTTATTTTTTCCCTCATCGAACTGAAAAAACTCTAATTTTCCGATTAAAATACATGGAGGGGTTGCTGAGGCGTGTATGCTTGGTAAACATATGCGTCTCAACAGCTCAAATATATATGAATAGTTAGCTAGGTTAGCTAAGTTAGGTCGCGAGTTTGCATGCAACAGGCAACAGCCAAGCCGAGGTGTGCCGTGCACCCTTGAGAGCTAGTTGCCCAAATAAAATCGGCCGAGTGCCTTAAGCGCTTGCCTTAGTAGTTCGGTGTAGCTGTTAAGACCTTGCTAGGTCAATAGCGTAGTCAGTTCGAAAAAAAAAAAACCGGCATCACCTTAAATACTAGAAACTGTGATAAAGTGGTTGGTTCCATGTTTCTGATTTAGTAAAGTCAGTTTAAGTTTTGTAGGGAAACGTGTTAGGTTTTACAACTTATTCCCAAACGATATTACGGGTTTGCCTGATTATGAGTTGAGGCGCCGTGTCAATCTGGGTTTGGTGTCAAAATGTCTTATAAAGTGGATAAATATGTGAACGATTGTGATGTCTGGAATTGACTCATCTCTGTGCATCCACTACAAACGATTATGACGTGAAATGTATCAAATATTATATGTTTATACTTAATCTGGCCATAAATACCGTTACAATTACATTTAAATTTGGAATCTGTCATTTTTATATGATTATTCATGGATTTTTGTCATTTTGGCGCCAATACATTGTACAATATTTTGCGATATTCAAATGGAGTGGAGTGATAAAGAGAACCGAATCGCTGTGATCGCATTACACAAAGTAGGTATGGAGCCAAATGCAATATTTAAAACTCTCCATACACTTGGTATTAGTAAAATGTTTATGTACCGGGCTATTAGTAGGTACAATGTGACGTCCTCTATTTATGACAGAAAAAGATCTGGTCGTCCACGTAGTGCTCGTACGAAAAAGGTGGTCATAGCAGTAAGGGAAAGACTTCGAAGAAATCCTGTCTGAAAGCAAAAGATTTTTTCTCGGGAGATGGAGATAGCAAGCAGAATCATGTCGCGTTGTAGTCCGGTGAAGCTGTTAAGACCTTGCTAGGTCAATAGCGTAGTCAGTTCGAGAAAAAAAAAAAAAAAAAAACAGAATCATGTCGCGTATATTAAAAGATGACTTAGGACTTGCAGCCTATAAGAGATGTACTGGTCATTTCTTAACTGATAATTTAATATAATAGAATAGTATATAATAGATATAATAGTATATAATAGAATAGTGTTGTATAATCAAAACAACTACTGAAGCGGTACGTAAAGGGAGGTCACAGAAAAATTTTGTTTACGGATAAGATAATTTTTACAATTGAGCAACATTTAAATAAACAAAATGACCGTATTTATGCTCAAAGGTCTAAAGGAAGCTTTTCAATTAGTCGACAAAGTGCATCGTGGGCACTATTCGACTTCAGTGATGGTTTGGTGAGGAATTAGCTATGAAGGAGTGACTGAGCTATACTTTTGTGAGAAAGGTATCAAAGCATTGGCTCAAGTGTATCAAGATACCATTCTTGAGAAGATAGTGAAGCCCCTTAAAACACCATGTTCAATAACTAAGAACGGTTCTTCCAGCAAGACTCGGCGCCGAGTCATAAAGCTCGGTCTACGTAGTCTTGGTTGGACACGAACGTTTCATACTTCATCAGAGCAGAAGACTGGCCGTCGTGTAGTCTCGATCTTAATCCGCTGGATTATGATTTATGGTCAGTTTTAGAGAGTACGGCTTGTTCTAAACGCCATGATAATTCGGAGTCCCTAAAACAATCCGTACGATTGGCAGTGAAGAATTTTCCTATGGAAAGAGTGCGTGCTTCTATTGATAACTGGCCTCAACGTTTAAAGGAATGTATTGCAGCCAATGGAGACCACTTCGAACAAGATTTTTATATTTTAAATTGTTTTATATTTACGTATTAAACAACATACTGTAAAAGTAATAAATGTTATTTGCAATAGAAAATATTTTTTTCTTTGTTTCAGTATTTATGGCAAGACTAATGCATATATATGTTAGAAAGATAAACCAGATCGAGTTGCTTGCCGGTTCTTCTCAATGACTGGGTTGTTTTTTAGTTCTTGTTTAGAAATTCATGAATACCGTCAGTGGTTGTTCTCGGAAAACTAAATTACTCCAGTAGTCTGTAATTAAAGTAGCAAATGCCACTGGCTTACTACCATCAGTATGACGGTCGATACAGCGTACACTACTGGCCGGCTATAATCATTTATAAGGTTGTAGAACGGGGAGTACATTTAGGTGCGGACTCATTTACGTATATGAGACGTAATTTAGGCATCGTTACATCGTTACTATGATTTGACTAGCAACCTACAGAGGCGGCTGATATAGCGAGAGGAACTGTAAATACATGGTGAGTATTGTAAACAGTCGTAGAATATGCTAACCCACATGTGAAACGTTTGCGCCAAACTGTGAGTCACGAGTCACGAGCCAACACTAGACGTGTTACTCAATTGACATACGGCGCCGCGCACATCTCCGCTTCGCACCGCGACACACTACACGAGGCGGCCCTACGACCACAAGCGACCACCGGAGTCTGTCACACCGTGACGTAACACTTTTACTTTTATATGTATATCCATATAAATGAAAGAACCGTTAGTTACATTCATCGCAATGCCTACAAATAAAAATTTAATGAAAATTCATATTTCAAGTTAATTATCGTTCGTTATACACGTGGACATGTCTGGTAAAAACTAGACGATGCTACGATGAAGCGACTATGGCTTAGTTGATAGCATATTCGGAAACCGCGTCGATGGACGTAGGTTCGAGTTCTAAAAATTTAGTCGGAGCTTTCTGTGAAGGAAAACATCGTGACGAAACCATAGCATGGTACCTTTTTTTAAGTCCGCCACCCTCAACTGCACTTTAGAGCCAGTCCGCTCTAGATTTAGTGGGTTTACCATCTTAAACAACATCGTCCTGAAACATTCGATAAGATTACGAAGTATTACTTTTTATTTTAAGTTATATGTTTAATTAGACTCTGGACACTAATAAAAACACATATATATATACATTTTTGGAGCTATCATTTTTCACTCATTTTTGTCAAGGAATCTATTTGTAAGGTTTAACATCCATTTCTTTGGCTTGATGTCTATGGCCGATATCATTTGAGAATAGATAAAATAATGTACATGCGAAATCTATGTAGTATTTCTAAAAATAGGGTTTTATTGGTTAGTTACACGACAGTGTGAACGGAGGTCGTGCACTAATGGTAAAACGAGGCGAAATTGAGAATGTGAGTGCGCGTTCGGCCTTGTCAATGCTAGTCAGTGCCCCCCGTTGACCCCCCGGCTAGCGGGCTCACTGTCCTGCACTCGGTGCGGCAGACAAATTTCATAATACTCCTACTCGTAATTCAACTAATATATTAGGGCTACCCCATTTTTAATTTATTTCTTTTCTGTAGACACTTGGTCTGCACCTTTTTAATGAAATAATTTTAACTTTAGTGCAGCTTAAATACAATATTAAAGTGAGGAAGGCAAGATATTATCGTTATACTTTACTAGTTACAGCTAATTGTCATTGTATTTTTGTTATTTTTTTTTAATTAGTAACTCAAATCTGTTGAGATAATTCTATGGCGGTTTCGTTGTTATCTAATTTAATTATGTCTATATAATAACTGTTATAAAAGTTCATTAATATTTACGTATTTAATCCAGTTTTCTCGATTATATTTTGTAAAACATGGTTGTGTACTTGAAATTGGAAATCTTGCAAATTGATTTCATGTGATTAAAATGAATAAAGTATATTAAATTGTCAAGCCGGATATGATGAAAGATGAGGAACGATATCTGAGAGTGTTTTCATAATTGTGTAATGATTGTGACAGCCCTGAGCGTTTCATTCCGTTCGATAGACCTTCAGATTTTGCTCTGTTAAATTGTGCGCCGAGTGCTGTAACACTATACCGACTCTTACATCATTACAATATTACAAACAATGGACGGTTAAAAATAAATGTCGGAGGTAAACACCAGCGCATCTCGTGCACCTTCTGGATTGTCGGTTCCGTTATGACAGATAATATCACACTTTACACTTATAAGGTATGCACATGGACTTGTATTTACTAAAATGGTATACCGTGTATCTTTTATCTACCATCTATAGATGAGTTATCTATTCTTTATTAAATAGATTTCCTTTTATGTCTACAGGGTTTTGATTTAATTATTCATTTATAAAATATGGATTTTCAAAGCACATATACAACGTATCGCCTTTAGATACAATGTATTTAAATATAATGACAAACGTACGATATACTTGATCATAACGTCCCTGACGGATCCCTTGTGTTGAAGAGGTATCAAAAGTAATCACGACGGAATGTTTTGCATGCTGTTAGTGTCCATGGAATAGGAATGTTTAGTATAAATATCAAATAACTATGTGATGTGAGTAAACCACGATATATAAGAGGGCGATAAGGAAACGGTTTTTTTTTAATTTATGGTTGCTCTTCTGTGAAATACTTAAAGTTTTGAACCATTATTTACAATGGTTCCAATCCTTTCAATACATATCTCCTACGTTGAAGTAAATTAACCGTCTAGTTCTAAAAGGCGAATTTAAACTCTTTTGTTTTTTAAACAATACACTGTGACTGTTTAGTCAGTAGCAATATTTCTGGAGGATATTCTACATACGATTCTCGTTTTAAATCAATTGAAAAAATAGGTTCTTAAAATTTGACCTATCTAGAAAAATACAAAAAATATCTACGCGTCTATGTTAAAGCACAGAGTCAATGACCGTCGGATTATTTCAGTTTCATTTAAAGGGGAACGTGGGAACGTCAGGAACAAAAAAGGGTTTATGGCTTGTTTTACTATTGAAAGTTATGAACTCCGTGTCGCTCATAGTAGCTTTTGGCACAGGTCATTGTACTTAGGTTAATTATTAGGTTGTTTATTAGTATTTGTTCTAATATTATTATTTTATATGTTAAATGTAACCATGAAGTATCATCTCATAGAATACTGCGAGTGTCTAATCTTTCACCTGGTATGAATGGATGCAAATAAGACTTAAGTACATGTTTCTCATCTGTTAGTCAACCGATTTTTTTGATGATTAGTAGCTATTGACAAATTTTGTGTCGTTTTATCAATTAAAAAAACTGGAAACAGTTTTTTTTTTTTGTATCCGTCAACAAATCGAAGCCTTTATACATGAATTTATTTGTCTTACTTCACGTTCTTTGCGTCTATTAATCTATAATATTCGTTCGCTCTTTGGCAAAAGAACTTAAATATTTATTTTGTTTACAGACTCGGTCTGCACGTTTTTCTTATTTTCGTTTATTTTATTAATCAAATCAGAAATAGTTTTGAGTGTATTGCAGATAACAATATTGATTTTTAAATAAACTATGAGTTATGGTCGAATTTAGACAACTGGAACACCACTAGTATTCATTACAGGTAGAAGCTCAACAAGAAATAGAAAATGAGAATCGTGTCCGATGAGTAAAATCCTCCATAGAGACACGCTTACGTACGGGGTGATAAACCAATTGCAGTGCCGCTCTGACACTAAGACCAAATACTTTTTTTTAGGTAATAGTGTTAAGTTTAATAACAAAGTTGCAAAGTACATTACCGATTTGTGCGAGTTAAGGCATCATGTCAAGCGGGTTTTAATGTCTAAAGGCTATTTATTATAGGGTACATCAATATGTGAACGATGGCGACGTCTGGAAGTGACACCCATATATATCTGCATTCACTAAAAACGAACTATCTGTGTTTTGTAAAGATATATATCATGAAAAGATAAACCAGGTTGAGTTTGTTGCCGGTTGTTCTCGATGAGTGGGTTGTTTCTTCGAACCAGTGGCAGCTTTGAGGTCTATAAGCGTCTTCTCAGTGCTTAAACTGAATAAAGGACTCTTGATTTGATTTAAAGTATAATTTTGCTAGAAATAAGTACGTACACCGGTTTAGGTGAAAGGTGTAGGTATAGTTACGGCGTTGAGGCTGCGTCGCTTGCCTGGAATTTAAACGGCAGCCGCCTGCAGATCTACTTACATGCGAAAACTTTAGGCGCGTTGGCTGGATAAAAACTTATGATTTCGTGTTAGCGATATGCTAGTAAGCGTGACCGACCGTATTGTGATTACGTCAGACGCCGTAGTATAGTGGCCTGTGTACATCTGATATTGATATTTTGTATTGATATTGTTCAGATCAACATGTTTGATTAATTATTAAATTTTATAAAAATGTGTGTATATAATTATTGTTTCGAGTGCGGACGTCTTTATAAACTAGACTAATGTTAACAATTTCAATATACGAATTATGACATAATTCAGACTACAATTCATTTAAAAATTCAAAAGAGAACACAGTTATTTTATTGTTTTGAATTTTCACTTCTGTCGGCAGTCCTTATGATTGCCTTGACTTTCTTATGTCTGTTGGTTCTGTTCCTTAAAAAACCTTAATTTTTAGATTTATCTTATGATATTTGTAAAATCCATTGTAAAATGATTTGCGTGAATGACACGATTAGTTCGACAGCATTTTCTAACGTCTAATAAGAGTGTCGGTTCCATGAATAGTTCGCGAGAATTCCGCAAGTCGGTTACTACGTTTTGTCAATGATTCGTAAAATTACTTTACCTGTTAAATAAAAAAATGGAGAAAATTCCTAATAATATTTCTAAAAGGTATTTCTTTGGACAGCACCGCGAAAACCGCTTAGGGGTCTCGTAGATACGCATGTTTCTGTGAGTGTGCCGGTACGAGCGTTTATAGGTAGTTTCCGTACTGTATTTTATATCTATACTGTGACTAAGGCGAACGCTTAAGGCACTTCGCCGCTTGGCAACAAGCTCAAGGGTGCCAGAGTGGCCGAACCTCGGCTTGGGCCATTGCATACAACTTAGCAAATCTGTCTAAGAAAAACTAAGCTTATCTATACTATCTATACTTATATTATAAAGAGATAAAATTTGTGAGTTTGTGACGTTGTAGGGGGTAATCTCAGTAACTACTAGTCTGATTTGCATAATTTTTTTGAGAACTTCTGCGTGTTAGTGTATCTATTCCACGCGAACTAAGTCGCGGGCAGAGGCTAGTCATACATGAAAATTGCAGTGTTCTGTGTAGCTCGTAAAATAAAACTAGGAAGCGTTGATGTAGTGTTCGCTTCTAAACAGCTTCTACACTTTTGTATTAGTTAAAAAGGATAACTAGATGACAATAAATCTCGACGAGCTACTCAACCAGTTAGCAATGAATGAATGAGCGGTATTTGAATGTAAAAAAATACACAAACGTTACGTGAGCATAACATTAGTTACGTTATATAGAAGCACGCGCTTTGCACTTGCTCCACACGCTTTATCTTTATAGCTATGCCACCCGTTTACGTGGACGTATGGGGACATAACTTTCTTGCGGTTCGATTAAATACTCATAAGCTTGACAACGTACAAATTGAAAAAAAAAAAACGGCGATCATCGCTATTGATGGACATACAATCCATCGATATTTCTTGCTGTCCTACCGCTGTACAAATTTATCAGCAGCGGGACATATGCTAAATTATCTCGAAGTGTGAAATGGAATTGTGGTGATGATATAATAAGGTATGTCGGTGTATACCCTGTTATTACGTTTCAATACTGGTTACATTTCCGGCTGACGAAATGTTACATGTCTCAGCGTGCAACTATTGCAGTTGCTACCCATGATATATAGTGCATTTAGTCTTTTATGCAGCGTAGGTTACGTCACGAATGATCTTGTTTCGTGTCCGCTATACAAAACTCCCGTTTACTTCAGTTTTGATTATCTATACATATAATAAAAATGAAGTGTCTGTATGTAACAGCGAAATAAAAAAAAAATCACTGATTGGGTATGAACGTATACATGCTACTGTTAGCAAAAATGCGATTTTTAAAATTTTTGTCGGTCTGTCTGTCTGTTTGTTCCGGGTAATCTCCGAAACGGCTGGACCGATTTTGACAGGAATTTCACTAGCAGATAGCTCAAATTACTGCGGGTGACATAGGCTACTCTAAATTAGACTAAGTGTTAACTGCGGCTTCGTCTGCAATGCTATCTCCAAAACGAATAGACCGATTTTCAAAGAACTTTCACCAACGGATAACAGATACCATAACAAGTAATTTAGTATATTTTAATTTAGACTAGCTGTTAATTCTGGCTTCGCCCGCAGTACTATCTCTAAAATGGTTAAAATGATCTTCAAGAAACTTTCATTACCAGATAGCTGACCTTATAAAAAGTAATTCAAGCAATTTTAAATTATACTAGCTGTTAACCGTGGCTTCGCCCGTAATACTATTTCCAAAACGGTTATACCAATCTTTACGAAACTTCGATTGGCAGATAGGCTGACCTTATAAAAAGTAATTCAAGTAATTTTAGTTTATACTAGCTGTTAACCGTGGCTTCACCCGTAATACTATTTCCAAAACGGTTAGACCAATCTTTACGAAACTTCGATTGGCAGATAGGCTGACCTTATAAAAAGTAATTCAAGTAATTTTAGTTTATACTAGCTGGTAACCGTGGCTTTGCTCGCAGTATTATCTTTAAAACCGTTAAACTGATCTTCGCGAAACTTTCATTATCAGATAGCTGACCTTATAAAAAGTAATTCAAGCAATTTTAGTTTATACTAGCTGGTAACAGTGGTATCGCTCGCAGTACTATCTCCAAAACGGTTAAAAAGATCTTCACGAGACTTTTACTGACAAATAATTAACCTTATAAAAATAATTTAGACAATTTTAGTTTATACCAGCTATTAATCGTGGTTTCGCCCATAGTGCTATCTCCGTAACGGTTAGACCAATCTTTACGAGACTT
Source organism: Antheraea mylitta (assembly GCA_014332785.1). Classification (NCBI taxonomy): domain Eukaryota; kingdom Metazoa; phylum Arthropoda; class Insecta; order Lepidoptera; family Saturniidae; genus Antheraea; species Antheraea mylitta. The sequence goes on from JACEII010000201.1 coordinate 112,804, forward strand.
TTTCTGGAAGATAGCTGAATTTATAAAGGTAATTTAGGTAATTTTTGTTTATAATAGCTGTTAACCGTGTTTTCGCCCACAAAACTTTCTCCAAAACTGTTAGACTGTTCACGGGGCTTTCATTGGTAGACAGCGAACGTTATAAATACTAATTGAGGTTATTCTGTTTTAGACTAGCTGTTACCCACTACTTCGTCCGTATGAAATGTAACAAAAATATGTTGTTCACTGTAAACATGTGCGTATTTACCGCTCTTCAGTATATAAAATTTTGTACCTTGATTTATATATATGCAAGATTCAAGACGTCATCACAATCATAGTTTACAATTTTGAAGATTGAAGGGGTATATCTAATAAGATATTAGACCACAAACTTATTGACAATATTGGCACATTATATCATTATCTATTTTCAAGCCATTTTTTAATTAGTTCCTTGTACAGTGTAAGTGAGCACTGAGGTAGTTATATGGTTGGTTACTGTTCCAAATATGTTGGTTATGATAATCCTCATTAATTACACTGTTAATATCTATATATCTAATATTAATTTTACAATAGTTTTTAAAGAACATTTCTATAATCGTACATAGTTTCATAATTTAATAATTATGTAATACTATTAAAAAAACGCGTGCAGAGCTGCGGGTACAGCTAGTAACAAATACAATCGTTGAGATGATACAGGCGTATTGACGTTGGCCGCTCTGCCGAGCGCCTTTCACTTTACCCCTACTCTGCGGCCGGCTGTAACACGACATGCGATAGACGGACGAAAAATTAATGAGACGTAAACAACGTTTCACTTTAAAATCATACAAACTGAGTGCTGTATTATTGTTTCCAGGCTCCACGAAGAGATCGAGCACTTCTATATGTACATGTCGCCGACGGAGACTGAACACCTGGTGCGGACCACCGTTGTGACCCGCATCAGGGCCGCGATCCTCACTCTGTGGCCGCAGGCGAGGGTCGAGGTGTTCGGCTCGTTCCGCACGGGACTCTACTTACCCACCAGTGATATAGACCTTGTTGTTATTGGTGAGTACCTTCACAGTTAATACATATTGATTTGTAAACTATACATTTAAAAACTATCTCTTAAGAAAATTGGTATTGTCAATGTTTTTTTTTCTTCCATATTATTAATACCATTGGCGAGTAATAATATTGAAATTATATTAAGTGTCTTATGATAGTTTCAATGTTCTAACTAGATGGTTGCTTCCTTATTGGAACTCTCCAGGGAGTTTTTATGCCATCTAAAAAATTGGCATTATCTTGCATCAACTTCACTAACAATAACCGAACCATGTTACGTAAAATGCCGCCACTAATACTAAGTATGCTGTCAAATAATACAAAATTATGAATAACATATTAAAACCACTACATGACAAACTAAGTTCCCGCCAAAAACAACTGTCACTTATTCGAACAGTCAGAATTTGTGCTAGTTTTTTACATTCATTAGAGGATTTATAACAGGAAAGGTTCAGTTGAAACATTTATTGATATTTTTTGTGTGTATACAGCAAGAAACAGGGTCTCGCCCGAGTTTTTTTTTTTTTTTTTCGAAATGTCTACGCTATTGACCCAGCAAGGTCTTAACAGCTTCACCGGACTACTAAGGCGAGCGCTTAAGGCACTCAGCCGATTCCATTCTGGCAACCAGCTCAAGGGTGCACGGCACACCTCGGCCTGGCTGTTGCCTGTTGCATGCAAAATCGCGACCTATCTTAGCTAACCTAGCTAACTATTCATATATGTATGAGTTGTTGAAACGTATATGTGTACCAAACATACACGCCTCATCAACTCCTCCATATATTTATTATCGGAAAATTAAGAGTTTTTCAGTTCGATGAGGGAAAAAAGTAAACCCTTCCACTTTCATGTGTAAGCTTGTAGTCGTGCACGTGTGTGGGGGTGATCGTGTAGTGTTGTAGCGGTGATGTATATTTGTGTGTCACCGTATCGCGCAAGCAACGCACTCAAGGGCTCCCTACCGAGTGATCGAACCTAAGCTTGAGCCGCTGCCGTGGGAGGCCTAATCGGGTGTTATCACCTACATAATATAAACGTAATACTTATGTATCAATAATGAAATACGCTGTTGTGTTATTTTAGAATTACTGTTGTCAATTACTTTGACGTTGGGTAGATTGTTATTTTTTGTTGTATTGCAATTTGTAACATGTTTATTAAGATAATGAAATGTACATTAAGTAATTGTAATCCGGTTAGAAACTATTGTTTTATGAATCAGTATTGTGTGTTTAATGAAGTGTAATAAAACTAAATGATTGTATAACAGAATGTATTGTAAATATGTTATCACAGTGTTATTGGGTGTAATCTTGAAGTCCACTAACCCAGAGTAGATAACTAGTACACTACGTTATTGTTCGATAGCGTGAACTCGTACCGGCAAGGATTTTTATACTTGTGTATTTTTATGAGAGGGTCGCGTGCTCCCCGCATACCGCCCGCTCCACTGTTACACACAATCTTATGATACATATCTATCGTATAGTTATTCTAAATACGGGCTATCAGGATTGATTTGAATATCTATAGATTTATTCGTATGTATGGGGATTCCAAATTTCAAGTGCATATTTGCATATCTATCTTGCGTTTGCACAATTATTAGATACCGTATTTCTACAAAAAAGTTAGGGTGGTCTAGTGGTTTGTCCGGTGGCATATCAGTCCGATGTTCGTACCAGGTTATCAACAGATGTTTCCGTATCCACTTACATTTATTAATTGAAATTGTCGACAATATCGGCTGACGGTGAAGGAAAACATCGCGAGGAACCTGAACCTGAGAAATATACTTGTAGTATTACTGTATGTGAGAAAACAGAACTGTGAATTTCTCAGACTTTTGAATCACCTATACGTCGTGGGCTAGTGTGGTGATAATGCCCATACCTTCTTTCGGAAGGATGATTATGACCTTACAGTGGGTATCTTACAGGCTGGTGCTAATTATGATGTATTACGATACGCAGTTATACCTAAAAAACTTAACTATGTGTTAATGTTTTTAGGCCAATAAGAGTTAAGCAATGATTTAATTCTAGTTACATTTTCCAAGTATTCACAGTTGGATTTGTAAATACATACCCGTGATGTAGATACACGAGACGATGTCCTTACATCTTATCTCACAAAAACTAGATTGAATACTGACTGTACCTTCTTATACGGATGTGTTTTTCAATAAAGGGTATAGTATGTAATATGTATTTTTTTATGAATTGTTTCTGTTATTATTAATAAACATATATTTCAAGAATATCGAAGTACAATCTATTTAAAAAAATAATTCCAAGTTAATAATAATGTTGTAAATTAATTTCATGCTTGGCCCATACTCAGTTATATTATTACGATATGTGACCTCTAAAACTTGATATGCGACATTTTAACATTCGCTTGTTTCCATTCGCCGGCGCAATGTTATATTGTGAGCTTGGTTCCGGCCGCTTATTGTCGCTACTTCGACTCACACATACACGTCTATCTAATTCGTTATCTTTTAAATAACTTATGTATTTGGAATTAGGGTTTTTCCGTGACTTCCTCTGCTTATTTTTCGGCAAATTTACATACCAGATCTCAGGTTTGCCTTACGTCAAATTTCATTGCAACAGTTTTGAACTCTCACTCTTGAAAATGAACAAAGTTAGCTTCGCATTTATAATACTAGCATACGCACGTTGATTTGTCTGAGTTAGTATCTTTATAAACGATGCGAATCATACATTATTTTCTTGAAACTATTAACAGTTTATGTTGTGCACACTAAATGGTCACATTAAGATTTTAAAGGTGTAGATTAGATTATAATGCCCAGTGCATATCCATAGACAGTTGGCAGATTAAATATAAAATTTCCGTATTTATTATAAAATTTGAAAAACTCGTATAACAAATTATATAATTTAAAATAAATGGCCACATATTTCAAACATGATCCGCTTTTTTGAGATCTGGGTCTTAAAAGATCAGTCGAGGCGTTAATTATATTAATATCTCGTAGATGCCGGAATCGGTTTGTTAACGTTTAATCGTAAGTTATTTGTGAAAGTTGTATTAATAAACGTACTCTGGTTGAGCAATTAGGTTTGGAGCTGAAGGTCGCTCCGCTACCGGCAGCAACACGGCACCGCACGACCTCGCTGTTATCATATCTAATGTACATTTATCTCTGTTCATTATTTAGGTTCAATGACTCTATACCGCGTCGAAGGTCGCGTTCATTTAATAAGGTCTCGGTCTTTCTCCTTAGCACGAAAGATTGGTCGTAAATATTAACACATTCCGTGCCATTTTTGCTAGACATGTCCTTTAGGTCATTTGAAATTTTTAATAAAAAAATAGGCGCGTTGAGCGGTTTTTTTTTTGGAAGGAGATAGATTTATAATAATGCGTCATGACATGTTAGTAAGCGTGATGGAACGTATGCGCTTGCGGCAGACTAACGACGCGTAGTATACATGTAATATTGATATCTTGTATTGAGATTGTACATCCCACCATCCTATGTTTGATGAATTCATAAACTGTATATAAAAGCGTATAATTATTATTCGGAGTGCCAATAACATTTAAAAAAGATGTTAATGATAATAATTTCAATTTACAAATTATGAAAATGAAATAATTCACACTATAATTACTTGAAAATTCGAAAGAGAACAGTTCTATTGTTTTGAGTATTCATTTCTGTCGGCAGTCGTTATGACTGCCTCTGCTTCGACTTTTTTGAACCGTCTACGTTATTGGCCTATGGGCTTTTATAACTTCTCCGGACTACATCACATATTATCATACAATATTACGATGCAACATCATACATGACAAGAGTTAAGTAGTTCTTTTCAATAGTTATCAAATCGCGTACCCACCGATTGTACATGTGACCCAAAGATAAAGTTTAACGTGTACCACCCGTGGTACACGTAGCACGGAACGTGTAACGACAAAATAAAAAAAATAAGCGTTTCGTGGCTCTGCCTTTAACATTGTCTTAAAACTACTTATCTCTTGGACTTGAATTACCGATCACTCACATGTATATGCATATAAGCACAGAGGTCATCACTTATATGTGAATTATGATCCAGTTGAAAAACATATAATTTTATACATTGGTTTCTAAATTGTTTTCGAAATATTTTGCACTGAAAGTATGAAATAAGAGATCTGGAAGGCTTTATTTCTTCCTTTATTACTTTACGTTACGCTACGTTAGTTTACATTACATTTCTTACATTATTTACATTGCATTATATATCTTTTGTGGCGGCTTGATTCTTATCTTTTATTGACATCTTTAAATTGTAATCCACAAAGTCCCGCGCTAGAGCGTCCAAGTCCCGAAGGATGAACCTACTAATTGCGTCGTCGATGTCTGATGTTAAGTGGTCACTGGTGCCTATGACTGTCTAATAAACCTCATTAGAATCTCAGTCACGATTCTAGTGATAATAGGTTTTACGAACCGATTTGCATTTGAGCACCATATACATCGGAAAACAGCTGCGAGAACTTCTACCTTGTTTAGAAATTTTAAGAAAAGGGAACACATTCTTATGTAATTAAGGTTGTCCAGTGTATCTGGTGTCCGTGGTACAAATCGCTACAAAATGGCTGTCACAGTGCGACCGTGTTGAAACAGTATAGAACTTGCGGTTTGTCGAGATATTGAAACCTTTTAATTCTCGGGTTCCATATACTCATATAAAATATTAATTTGTGTAAATTAGTTTATGCTCATTCATCTATGATTCTCTGGCCCTAACTAGGAATAAGTTTTATTTAAATATTTGTTTGTGGTGTTGACGATATATTTGCTTTTATACAGTACGTAGTTTGTAAGCTGTCATATTATTATTTTATAACTTGGACATGTACCTGTAGGGTGTATTATCAAAATTAGCTTTGCAATACTTAAATAAATGAATGCCATATAGCTAATTATAGAGCAAGAATAAAGGTCGCCACTACTAGTGTGCGTCGGCGCCGTGTTCATGTCGTAGCGAATGCTGGTGTTGAAACGCAATCTGGCGAACCAAGAGTATATAATGGCGCTCACAGTGCGTACTGATATCGGTCACCACTCGGAGATGCATCGTATTTATGCTAAAACATTTAAAATCAAAAGCGGTATAGTAATCGTGGACGATTCGCTGGAAAAGATCATTTAGATAAAAGATGTAAAAAAATCAACGAAATATTAATGCTTTTTTTTAGTTAGTTTATCGTGAGAAATTGTTATAAATTGGAACAACTAGCTACTATCTATCTATTTATCTATATATATATAATAATTTAAATCTAATGTGTTTGTACTTTTTGATTTTTGTGAAAAAATATTTGTGGCAGGTATCTTGGAATAGGTAATAAAATACATTTTAATCATTTTTCGAAATGTCTGTCTGTCTGTTTGTATGATCACTCATCTTTGCTAAAGTACTGCGTTCACAATAAAACATTACCAAGGAAATCATAAAGTATATACTCAAGTAACATTTAGTCTTGGTTTCATTAAAATCGGTTCGATTTATCAAAAGTTATTGTAATTTTAATGACGACGCGACTTAAGTACGAGAGAAAAGTAGTTGAGAAAATGGACTTAATACACATTCAGATGATTTTGTAAGTCACTGCTTTTTTAATATTAGATTTCACGTGGGCAGAGTCGCGGTCATAGCTAGTAATATATATATTTTAAGAAAAATGTATTCTGATGCAAGGTAGTAGAACGCACGTCGATGTTATCACATGTTTTAGCGTCGACGCATTAGAATAGAGTAATTCGTTTTTATGTCACTACTAGAGATCTATTTTTGTATGAGCTGACAGACTAGCCAGAGCGGCCTCGACTTGCATTGTTGATATTACGGATGGGGCAAACATTTGACCCAACGTCAGGCGCTTCACATAGCTAACAGATACCAGATGCACCAATAATCCTTTTTTATGCTACATAGTAATTAATTCACAAGTTACAGTTTAATTTTATCAAGTGAGTTGTTATGTACGCAGTTACGTCTTTCACAATTGCATTAATAACTAATTAGGCTTTAATATTTCACAAGTGTAAATAATTTATAATGTAACAGTTTTGATGAAATGAATGAAATATTTACGCTGGTAGAAGCGCGAACCGCGACTTGGGGTCAGAATAAACAAACAAATTCATAATTTAAAAGGTACAAAAAGCATTTTCATCCTTGCGCTCTAAATTTTGAAAACTCGTAAAGTTTCTGGATCCTTTTTGTCTCATACGTTATAACGGTTGTTCTACGGTGCTATTTCAAAGTGGTACAGCTCTTCAAAAATGTGCTGAAAACGCTGTAGAACATTGGCGACATAATAGTGCCTCTATTATGAATAGAGTAGAATAGTCAGTAGTATTTGTACATAAAAGTACATAGTAGCCGTCAGGAATCTACACAGAAATATATCATAATAGACCGTCCTTATGTATAGTAACGATGGATAGAAAACCTAGTTTAAATTGAATCGATACATACGAGTATATACATACAAGCAATAAGAAAAGAGTGTGTGTAGGGGAGAGATGCATATAACAAAGTGGCAAGAAAATACCTAAATATAAAGGTAAGAGTAAGAGATTAAAATAGAAAAAAATATTTAAAAACAAAACAAAAGGTTGATGTACTCATAAGTTTCAAAATGAGATTTTGGCGGGATGTGAGTCTGTCACGTAGTGCATTTTATATTTTCTTCATAATATTATTAAGCTCTATATTTTATAATATTGGTGATGTTTTACTTAATATAGTCCGATTATTATGCGCAAATGAAGTGGATGGGAAATAATGCCATGGAGAATGAATTCTTACTCGCCACATGAACTCCTTGGAAAGTTGTAACAAGATGGTCGCCATGTTGTTAGAATATTGGAATTATCGCAAGAAACTAGTCGACAATGGTTATGGGTTAATTCGACTGGAAAGAAGTAATACTGTCTTTGAAGGAGTTTAGTATCGGAAGTCTGTTACTTGTGTGTGAGATGTGGTCGCCGCGAATTCTGTTCCAACATGACGCGATTTGTTTTGGTCTAATTGTAGCATTCGGGCGCGCTCGTCGCGTGCCTCCGATACGAATACTCATTCTATATGTACACATATATATATAATAACATTTTTTAACTGAGTTTTCAGGCAATTAAAAAATATAGCTAGAATATAAAGGTAAATTTCATCGGCGCTGTCAAAACAAAAATAGCTCAGATGGAAATCGGCTGCTTCGAAAATCTGTCTAAGCTCAGTTCGAATCCGAGTGACAGCAAAAGAGATCTTTCTAATTATTATGTTTTTTTTTTAAAGATGCTAATTTTCTGAGGCAAACCTTATTTTATTTTTTATTTTAATTCAAAAATGTTTTTTAAATAACCTAGCTATAGGCTCGGTCGTCCAGGTACTAACTCTAATATGTGTACTAAAACAATCATCTGAAATCTTGAATGTAGAGTAATTGGCGATATCATTTGGATCAACATGATTCAATTTGGATAGTCCTTGAGTAATCGAGATACACATACTCAGATGTCTGTGTACTTGTAATTGTAACTATGATTAATACTGTTTCAAAAAAGATTTAACTCAAAATTTACGTTTTTCGATTTTTTACTAGAAAGTAAAGTGATGCTGCGAGAAGAATACGTGTAATTTAAAAGATCAATCAAAACTACGACAATGTATGTCTGCTGGAAAGGAGACTTTTTTCTTGAAACGTGTGAAAACCTTAGTCTCCGAAGATAATTAGTAATGTGAAATAAAATAAAATACGTAGATGTTTTAATAAACAGACTTACCAAAATGTAATAATTTAGATTTATATAATTTTATTAAGAAAAAAAAAACGTAAGTACATAGTTTTTTGGTGTCACTGTGACTTAATTCAATTTTATGCTAATTATTGTAGTGTATTATTATGCTGTTACTGTGTCTGTATTAATTTTTTTTTAATTCTTAAGGGTTTTATTTCTTTCCCTTATGGAACTAAAATAGTTTAGAAAATTATCCTATACTAAATATATATAGGAGTTATTGAGGTATGTATGCTTGGTACACATATATGTTCTAACATCTCATATATGTATGAATAGTTAGCTTAGGTTAGCTTAGATAGGTCGCGAATCGCATGTATCAGGCAACAGCCCAAGCCGAGGTGTGCCGTGCACCCTTGAGCTTCTTGTCAAATAAATCAGCTGAGTGCCTTAACCGTTCGCCTAAGTAGTCCGGTGAAGTCATTAAGACCTTGCTAGGTCAATAACGTAGTCATTTCGGACAAAAATCCCTATTTCTGGGATTGACCTAAAGCGCGTCATTTATTTTAAAGATAAATTTAAGTGGTACGGGCAAATGAGGTCAAGTATAGATATTTATCACAAAACTGAAATTTTGAATTAGTTTTTTTTATAGATATTTTTCCACAAAACTGAAATTTTGAATTAGTTTTTTTTTTTTTTTTTAAATAAAGTTGCGTTATGTAAGTCTCACGATAAAGTAATGCTTATAAATTATTCTGTTATTGAAAAATACCCTTTTCTGCTATGAGAAAGTGTTGGCTGAAAAATGTATTTATTCCATATAAGTTTAACGTTTTTTATTGATTTTAATCGAGAAATCTTAAAAGACCTTTTTTTTGCATCGCGAGTGCCTTTTAGAAGGTAACTCTCAATGGCTTACACCCATGTGATAACAATAATGCTGAACAGTGAATGAACGCGGTAACAGTTTTACACTTTGAATGGATGTATACATGTATGGTGTCATAATAGTAATCATCGACCTACCCACACGGTTACGTAATACACATCGTACAGACACACACACACACACATGCATTGTTTGTGCTTGAGTCACGGTTTATAGAGCATACTTTTTCTGTATGTGCGTAGTGTACAGTAACGTAACTTTACGGTTAACAAAAGGAACTGAAACGTGTATGCACATCTGTCGGAGTTATGGTAAAAAAGATTCTTATTCGCCATATTTTCGGGGATAGCGTTTACAATGGCGCAAGCGGGATGGTAGGGTTTTACAGCTCGACTGGGTCGCAACCACCATGTATATGGCGAAAAAGCCCGTAATAGTGATTCGCTTCTACGGGTCGCGTTTCGGGATCAGCCTGTGCATATCCAGCTTATTACAGGCCGGCATGATAGTGGCGACCGGCGATGGACAGTGTGTCAATCCGTGGTCGCTATTATTTTTGGATTGTACTGTGCTTACCATCAGGCATAGTGCAGTCACTTTGCCATGCTACAATAAAAATAAAAATAAAACATAAACTATACTGTTGTCATCGCGTTTTAATTTAATGAAAACAATAGTCCTCATCTTTATTAAAAACGACTGCAATGTGATCTGCAACCTATTTAATGTTAACACATTTGTTATATCATCAGATAACTCAGTTTTCTTTTAACTGCATTAGAAATAATGTTGCCATGTTTCTGATAGACGTTCGAATTAGTCTCATTATAACATTTATAAAATGGCGGACACGCTCATGTATAAAGGGTATTATTAAATGTATTTAAACGTCGTGATGCAACAATACTTGGTCGTTTCTACTGCTCGCTTGGCTAAATATGCGTATCGGTTTGAAATTCTGTCGTTAATTATTTTGCTATTGCGTTATGAAATACTTTTTAGTCAGAGTATAACCGTAAGACAAATTGCGAGATACTTAAAGGTAGTAGTAACAAGGTAAAGATTTACAACTTTATATGTTAGTTTGTATGTATTTTGGATTTTCTGTTAATGTACTTAGCATATACATTCCAATGTAGAGATTAAACGTAACAACTTGCACGTTTCTTATCAATAATAGATTTTTTTTATCGTGGCTTGTTTATCAGTGTTGTCATACTGTTGTGTAATATCATTGTGCATAATTTACAATCACTCATTGATATCTTTAGACGTGAAATAACGTTACATACTCCAGATAGAGCGTGTATTTATGGATCATATTGAGTAGAGGCGTTAATGAATGCACACGACACTAATTCATAGATAATTTTGTTCAGACTTTTGGAACCTCTCGAATAATTATTACTTTATATAGAGATTTGCTTATAATATTACAAGGGATTTCATGATTTTATAACAATAATTTACAGAGACAAGCGATTAGAGCTGGGTAAATAAGGTATTCGGTTATTCTTTCAATATAGCGTTTCGCTAATGATGGCTAATGACTTAATTAAATATTTTTAAGTAACATTTATGTTGTATTTATGTCGGTATGTACAACATAAACATGTCGCATTTCTACCTGAAAAGGTTATAGATATAATCGAGTATAGAGGAAATACCTACTATTTATTTCTTTTATATAGGTCTGGTGGAAGAAGGGGCCCAAACATTATTCACGCTGACACTTGCTCAGCAGCATTTGGTGTTGTACTATATTGTATTATTTCACATTATTATATTAAAACTATACCTTTTTTGTATGTATTTCTGCATAAATGTTAACTTTTTTTATGTAATGTTTTTGATTGTAATTCGCACTTTTAATTGTATTTATGTAATCTTATTAAAAATTAAAGTTTACTCTCTGTTCTCTGTTAAATGGTATGGTGTCGTTCCAGGTCAGTGGGAGAAGCTGCCGCTGTGGACTCTGGAGCGGGAGCTGGTCGTGCAGGACATTGCCGAAAAGGAGAGCATTAAGGTGCTCGAGAAGGCGACCGTGCCCATCGTTAAAATGACTGACAAATACTCCGACGTTAAGGTACATTGAGGGAATTTAAAGAATTGCGAACGCAAATTCGTATCGATTATGGTTTAGTGAAGGAAAACATCGTGATGAAAATATAGCATGGTGCTAGGGCTCTCCCTAAGTTCTCCACCTGCCAGCTACCACACTCAAGTTGGAAATCTGTCGTCAAGCATCGTTTAGTGTGTTCCATCACCTGTACTTGGAAGCCCCTGGTCTTCAGGTTTATCGTATTTACCATCTGAAATCACGTTGTCATTTAACATCACGATATCCGTCAAATGAATTTTAAAATATCTGAGGGATAATTGCGGACTCGGCTATTTGTTGCCAAACTTAAACAATACCCATGTTATTGAAAAGTTTATCGACGACATTAGTTCTTTGCTAGATCATACAAATGGAGGCTGCTTGTACAAAAAATATTGTACTTGTATGATTATTTAACCAAGTTTTCATACATTATGTTCGATTATAAACTGGAAGATTATTTAGAGAATTGGAACTCAATTTCCAGAAATAATTTCCCACTTTTCCAACCCCATTACTCAACGGGTCTTACGCGGCGACATGTTTCCTTCAGGAAAACGGAGCATTTCTTGAATATATAAATATGTATGATATACATAATAATCTAATAAGGATGGATACATTTAAAACTAATCGTTTCAATGCCGCTTGCGAATCCAAGAAGGGGACGAGGTTTTATTTTACGTAGATTTTACATATAATAAGTTTTATTGTTAATTCGTTTGCCCACAGGTGGACATATCGTTCAACATGAGCAGCGGTGTGAAGAGTGCAGAGCTTATCAAACACTTTAAGGTGAGCTGTAGCTGTCGTTTATAACAGATTACAGACAAATATAGATACATATGCTATTTAGCACGCAAATATATCGTATAGATACCGAAATGTAACTGTGCCCGTTACAGACCACTCATTATCGGACGTGAATAATATATACTAACCCCCTAGGCTGGTTTTTTAAAATATACATCTCAAAATGGCGTAGCATGTTTTTTTGAAAAATGAAAAGATAATTATAAAATGCATTTTATATAAGAATCAAGAATTTAACATGTTATTTGTTATTTTGTAATTTTTTGTAATAAATCGGGTATTTTTTTAAGAGTATGCTGCTAAGAGTCTGTTGACCTGTGCCATATTCTTCTGTATGAAATTTAAACTTATACGGTGTTATTACAAAAATGTTAAATACGTATTAAATACTTGCTTTAAAAAAGTTTCGTACTAAATGCACCGCGCTCGCCCGAGGCAAGTTCGCGCTATCCTTTTTTCGCAAGTCTAACCTAACCTAACCAAAGTGAGACAAAAGAGCAAGATAGCGAACATTCAATGACCGCGGTGCATTTAAACAGTAACCTTTTTAAAGCAAGTTTTTTTTTTTGTAATAACACCGTTTTGGACAGTCCAGGGTTTAATGAATAAAAGCTTATATTATATTGGTATTGTATGTTATTTGCTCGCATATATACGAATGGGTAGTTCAATAAATCACGTCTAGATCATATTATCTGTGGAACCCAAATACATTGTAAATGGGACTGTTGATAACATTATGATCAAAATAACCACTGAACTTTTATCACTATGTTTGTATAACCTCAGAGTTTTTCATTACTTGTCAGGTGCACTTTTGTATTAACTAAAAATAGAGTTTGTCGTGTATTTTTATGCGATTATGATAGTCATTTATTAACTATGCGTAATGTAATTGCTTTGTGAACTAAAAAAAAAAAACAGTATGCATGTAATTCTGTTATGTTTCACGTTTTTCATGTTTTCCGTTTTGGTAAGCAATCTATATTATTAAACATTGTTACTATCATTATGAAGATTATATTTTTTTATGTCTTGGAATTAAGCGTTTTAGATGATTTTAGCGCTAATAAAATGGTGGCGCTGTTATTAGAACGTTCTAGAGAGTTTTTGTGATATTTCAAATTTTATTTTCCATGCATATTAATCCTTAATTAACCATATTACGCAAATTCCACTAATATTGCGCAATGTAGGTACAAATAACTCAAGTTTATGAATAAAACCAAAGAAGTTTTTTTTTTAACTTTATTTTTGGCAATCAATCTTTCCGATTATTACTGCCATTGTCACGTATTCAATAATATCACAAACTTCGTGTGATCATCCCAATATTAAGCATCGTGTGAAACCATATTCTAACAAGATGGTGGATCCCTTGCTAGAACCTTCCAGGGAGTTTTTGTGGCATCTCAGAATTTCATGCTCCGTGTTATTATTTTCCATTCACTTCACTTATGCATAATAAACTAACTATATTACGTAAAACACCACCAAATTTACACAATATATAATCAAGTAACACAAGATTATGAATAAAATATAAAATCCACTACATGACAGACTAAAATCCCGCCAAAAACTCAAACCAAAGAAGTTAAAAACTTGTTGCTGTTAATAGGTTTTTTTGGGAGGCGCAATTTATACATCTGCCATTGTCATTTTTTTATCTCGGTTATAGTAAATGCAAATACATTTTATAGCGATACAGAATACAAACATTTTAGCTTGTTGCTTCATGGATAGGTATAAAGTAATAATATAGAGCTTCAGTTATACGTATTGTATAATTAAAATAAAAAAAATGGTTGCTTGTCATGTTATTTGTCGTGTCCTGTGACAAACCGACAGACGTGAAAAATATTTATAACTGTAAACAGGATAAATACCCAGTGCTGTCCCGCTTGGTGATGGTCCTGAAGCAGTTTCTGCTCCAGCGCGATCTGAACGAGGTGTTCACCGGCGGCATCTCGTCGTACTCGCTGATACTGATGTGCATCAGCTTCCTGCAGCTGCACCCGCGGCCCGAGCGCCTCCGCCAGAACCACAACCTCGGCGTCCTGCTCATCGAGTTCTTCGAACTCTACGGGCGGAAGTTCAACTATGTGAAGACTGCGATCAGGGTTAAGAACGGAGGCTCCTACGTTTCCAAGGATGAAATCCAGAAGGTAAGCTCGTCGTACCATCGGTATGTAGCTGTGTGAATTAGAAACATTTTTGGAAGCGATAAGAGTAATATTCGATCTGGAATAGTATAGTTTACGTTTAGTATACACACCCACGCAAGGGGGAATTGAGCGTTTTGCATTTCCGATGTTCCACTGCGGACGAAATCGCGGATATCAGATAATCTAAAATAAAATAATCTAAATTACTTCTTTTAAAGTCGGATATCTTCCAGTGAGAGTGGTGACTATTCGTCCAACCGTTTTGTTGATAGCACTGCGGACGGAGCTGCTGGTAATAGCTGGTGTAAAATAAAATAGCCTATGTCACCCGCAATAATTTCAGCTATCTGCCAGTGTGATTCCCGTCAAATCGTCTCAGCCGAACCCGATAACCTTGAACAAACAGACAAAAAATTTTAAAAATACACTTTTGTTATCAGTAACATGTATACTTACATATCCAGTCAGTAAAAAGTTGTTATTTTGATATTATACATACAGACATTTCATCTTTATTATATATATAGATAATAATAAACATCCGCTCGTCTCATGATAACATTAGAATACAAAGAACGTTGCGTGAAACCAGTTGTGATATATTCGCTACACAGTTAAACCTGAAGCAGGCAGAGCTGCTCGGTGAAGGTCACGCGGCTCGCCGTCACACGACCCCACGTGCCTGATCCATATGAAAACGTGTCGACCTCTGCACCGCTCATTTATATTTACAAATTGTATAATATTTTTTTTTTTCATTAATTTCATTAATTTCAGAAGATGCTCGCTAAATGATTTATGTTATGTATCACACTTTATGGATTGAAATTTAAAATAAACTCGCTTTTTATTATAATGAATCTTTATATGCAACTATCATATCGTGTTGAATCATATTATTTATTTATGTATTTATATTTATTATGTTTTGAGTATGATGGTGGACGGATATAGGAGTAGAGGAAGACCGAAAAAAGTATGGATGAATTGTGTGAACAATGATATGTGTGTAAAAGGTGTGAATCAGATAGGCGAGAGTGGGAAAGGAAAACCTGTTGTGCCGACCTTACTTAGGTGGGATAAGGGTAACAAGATGAATATATTCATTTACATTTATGTGTTACTAACATAACAAAAATGAAAAGGTTTCAGCATGAATGAGTCGTCTCGTACAGGGTAGTACCCTCTCACAGAAAACCGACGTGAAGTAACAGTGCTTGCATTATTGCGTTTCGTTCCCTCCCCTCCTCCCCACCCGAACTCCCCTTCCCCCGAATACAGGCTGGTAACGCACTTGCAACTCTCCTTGTTGCTCTACTTGCAAGTGTCTATGAACGACGGTGATCACTTAACATAAGGGGACCCGTCTGTTCGTTTGTTTCAACAAACTTAAGATTGATAAACTCGAACAAAATCTGACAGAATATCATGACAGAAGGCACACTCTAGTATGTTTTTCATTTACGTTTTTACTAGGCGGTGCTGATAGCGCCCTCAACTTTTCTCTATTCATCCGATAATGTATGATGATATGTATGGATCTTTGAATACTGACAATATTTACACATTATTAACTGATAAGCTAATAGTTGTTAATTTCCTATGAGAAAATAATTAGCAAATTTTCTAAGCAAAGTTATTGTTAGACGATTTTTTATGACAAATATATTATAGTCGAAGGGGTATTTTGAAGTTAGTGGTGATTCCCATAACCGAGTGACAATTGACATGATTGTATGTTGTGTTTTAGGAAATGAATGACGGTCACCGTCCATCGTTGCTGTGTATAGAGGATCCGCTGACGCCGGGAAACGATATCGGCCGGTCCAGTTACGGTGCTCTACAAGTTAAACAGGTACATATGTTGTATTCTCTTTCTCTTTATACATTTAACTAACAAGGATGCCGTAAAGCATATAAGCCTTGATCATAAAACATACAATTATGGACGATGGTAGAAAGCTATATTTATTCACATAAAAATGTATGTAAATCATATTGAAATAATGTGCTACAACATTGAGTTTAGCAAATTAATCCATACATATACTTTAAGTTTTTTTTAATGTGCTTAGATATAGCGAAAGTATGTTGAAATTTGTTTTGCGAATATCTAACTCAAACAACGTTTGGGAAATTAAATGTTACATTCTTCTCCACATAATAGTAATTAATAATCTCGTTTCAGTTCCCAGACAGAATAAATTAATTATTTTATGTGATAATAAACATTAGAACTTTGCATTGTGTGCTTCAACGCGTAAAGCGTATGCTAGTTTTAAGAATTATGATCTTCTATGGTGAATACATATGTGGTACTCAGAGTAATGTATTTTCACATTAAGGAATATCAATAGCTTTGAAAATACAATAAGTATATAACTTAAGATATTCACAAGTAGATAATGAAGTAGTAATAAGAGGATATTAATTGCTGCATAGAGAATAATAAAACAGAGTGAAGAGTTATATATTATATACTTGTGTTAAACAATGATTTGATGATGATTAACTGCAGTATTAAAAAGTTGTAGATTGAATTCTTTACTAAGTTTATTATAATTAGAAGTCTTTTATTTAGTTGGTACTTGAATGAAGTACATATATCAACAAAAGAAAGAAGAAAGAAAGAAGAAAATTTTGAGAGGAGATTTAGACAATCAACATTGCTTTTGGCAAAATTTTATTCAAAAAAAAAATGTGTTGTTGTCAATGATATTATAACTAAAAAGCTGTAAATACGTCATATGCACTTCGACAGCGCCTTGTTAAAACTTGACTAGGACTACGTTCCAGTAGAAGCTCACAACGTTCACGCTCACGACCGCGAGTTTTCCCGCTCCACTAGCTCTCGAGCGTTACTATCGTACACACTAGTGGAACGCATTTATGGGCGTTCTGAGCGTTCAGATAAATTATAGAAACGGCTACCTAGAAAAAATAAAGCAGAAACTTTAAGAAGTTACCTTACAGTTTATAAGTCTTAACAGTAAATTCTAATTATTATTAAATTGATTTAAGTGTATTAAAAAAAAACAATGTATAATTCAATTTTTTTATTTTAATTATCATAAAAACATAAAAATTAACTTTTTGGTCAAATGACTATGAAATGATTATAAATTAAATTCTACATTTTACATTTCATTTATGTATTTAAATACAATATGTTATTTAATATAAATATCCTATACCGTATCAAATAATGACATTTTGACGGTCGCCATCTTTAATGAGAATCCAGACATGGAGCGTCGTGAGCTTCGCCTGAGCGTATGTTATGACGTCATCAATGACGTTTTCGACACGACCGCAACGCTCGCGGCTGTCTAGTGGAACGGCGAAAAGGGTGTTGTGAGTGTTGTGAACGTCTAATGGAACGCGCCCTAGCAAACGTGATCTAGCCCCATCGCTCCGCCCGTATCTAAGCAACATATGACTATTTCTTTTTCACCACTAATATTGAGAATATGCCATCTTACTTGCACATTTTATGTGAGACAGTGTGGCGTTACAGTATTACTTTAGGTATGTGTACGTTATTGTGCAATTTGATTTATCAAAGTATGATGTAGGTAATGTATGTTAGAGGTTTTTAGTTATGATTGGTTGTCGTGCGCAGGCGTTCGACTACGGGTACATAGTGCTGCACGCGGGGTTGGCGGGTGTGGCGGGGTGCGCGGGGTGCGCGAGCGTGCTGGGCCGCGTGGTGCGCGTGACGGACCACGTGCTGCAGTACCGGCGGTGGGTGCGCGACACCTTCGAGCCGTACTTCTTCCCGCTGCGGCCCCGCACCGCCCCGCACCGCCCCGCCTGCCTCCCGCTCTCGAGCCGCGAGCCCTCGCCCTCGCCCTCGCCGCGCTCCGACCCCGACCCCGACCCCGACCCGGACGCGTCGGAGTCGGACCCTGACCCCGATCCGGTCAGTACTTCATTTGGTATCTTCATCCACCACGTTGTGAGTGTAACTAGTGAAGTATAATCATTTCAGAAAAAGGTGTGGACTGAGATTCTGCAGGAAGAAAAACACACACTTTATCATACTTACCTTGATATGACATGTCATCGAGCACCAATATTTTCTAATCGATTTAGAATCAGAAAAGAATAATGAGTGTCCTGTAAAGATATTGCGAGCGAGTAAGCAGTCGCGCGCGGGGTATGTTAGTGAGTATTGTGGTTGTGCAGGAGTGGTCGGACAGCGGGTCGGGGGAGGGGCTCGGCGGCGGGGGGTCGCGGGGCGCGCGGGGCACGTCGCCGCCGCCGCTGTCGGCGCTGCAGTGCTCGTCGCCGACGCCGCGCCGCGTCTCCGCGCACCAGAGCCTCATCATACACCACATCACCAGCAACTCTGACTTCAACAACATACCCTCCGGTAACTATACCCACTACCCCACTACCCTCCTATAACTATACCTACAACAATGCCTTTCAAACTTGTCACAATACTATATGAAACATTTACACTCTGTCTTCAATTATTTGTATGTAAATAATTTTGAATAGCACTACATCATAAACATTTTCGGTGTTATTCCAACAAAAAAATTTTTATACTAGCTTTAGTATAAAACTTTCTCAAAGCAAGTATTAAATAAGTATTTAACTTATTTTGGAAAAACATGGTTTATTTTTAGTAAACCTTAAAAAAATGTTACCTGTTAAATATTTGTGTAATCAATATCGTATTCAATATCATACAGATTTTTTTAAAATATTGTTTATTCTCTCTCTAAAATAATATATTTTAAAGTGTCTCCAATTTTATTTCATACTACAAGAGGTAATCTTAAAGATGTTATATTTTTAATTCAATAAATTAGAAAAAAAGTTTACTTTAAATTGGTTATATGGTCTATTAAATTTTGAGCTATTCTTTTTAATTTAATGAATAAGGAATAATAGCAAATATAAAGCCGTTTTTTATGTTCATTGTTTGATTATATAAATATGTATTACAGAAAAATAATATGCTATCTTTTATACATACAAATACCATGGTAACAACATATTTGTTTTATAGAATGCATATTTTGATGATTAGGTAGTCAACATTCAGTATATTAGAAGGAGTTTTTTTTTTCCAAAAACAGTTTATTTTGTCCAATACAAAGGACCAAAGTTATTTCTCACAAGCTTAAGTTAAAAAACTAAACACAATATTTCATCGTCTGTTTATGTACACTGGACAATCACCTAGTTATCCCAATGTACTTAATAATACCTTATGTAGCTTAGACGCGTATGTCCTGTACCAGTTTGTATAACCAGGTATATTGTTTGTTTAGAATACAGTGTAGTAAGATAATATAGCTTCTCGTCCCGCAGGTGTCATCCAGCGGTACGGCGGCGGCGGAGGGGGCGGGGGCGGAGGCGGTGGTGGCGGGGGCGGGGGCGGAGGCGGCGGCGGCGGCGGCGGCGGCGAAGGCGGCAAGGGGCGAAACCAGCGCTCGTACTCGTCGAAGCAGCGGCGCTACAACGGCGGCGGTCGCGCGCCCCCTCCCCCCGGCCCCCCGGCGGCGCACTCGGGGGGCGGAGGGGGCGGCGAGGGGCGGCACCGCAAGCGCCGGCAGTTCACGCAGCACGCGCAGCGATGATACCCGCGGCGGCGCTGACCGCCCCTCCGCTTGTGAGTGAACACGCACACGTAACTAGTCGTTATAGAGGTGCGGGAGCGCGCTATCGACTGTAACGCCCCGCGGGAACGTGTTTAGCAGTGAACTGTTATAGTGCACACGAGTTCCGTCACGTTTGCGGAGCGCCCACATAGTCCTACCCTATACCGGACTACTCGTTTTAACAATTTATACGACAATCGCACGTTAAAAGATGTTATACCGCTGCTGTAATAACGTCTAATTTTTATTATTCGACGCGTCTCAATTGATGTAGTGTATTTAATGCAATCGAATGAATTCCCCTCTTAACTGTTAGTGTTTCCCATGTATTTTCTGGTTCGTTTAACCTCCAAGATAATACAGTCAATATAGACACTTTAACTACACCACAAACAAGTTTCATACTAATTAATTCTATACTAATAAAGAGACGTTCAGAATTATCACTCAAATTATATCAGAGGAATGTTTGAAACATCAGCTATAGCAGGAAACTATTACAGGGACCATAAATCAACTTTAAAAATACGAAGTACATAATAAATGCTCTTGAACAGCATATTTAATATATTCATCTCTCATGAACCTGATTATAATACATTTGGACTCGTAGTATATAGTAATTTATCTTTAAACTCCCCGATAGATATATTATGTTAAACTCCGACCATCTAGCTTTTAAACTGTTATCACCAATTTTATCTCTGCTAAGAGCTCTGCAGAATCCACTTGACCAAATCACAAATAATGCTTAAGAATATCAGTATGCGAATGCGGGGAGATAAAACCTAGATACTCGGTAGCTATATGTAGACCAGTTTATCTTGCAGCTCTATGTACATGAGATGATGTAGACATCGTGCTTAATATTTAAAAAAAAAGTATCTTCATTTATGAATTTACTTTTAAGTTTAGCTGAGATTGTAATTGTATGGAGGGCGCTCTGGAAACGCTTGAAACGGTAATAATTTGCTAAGTCGTATCCGTGACTCTTTGCTAGTGTGTTAATATTATTTATTTATTAGTGGTTACAATTTATATACGGTGTGTGGGTTCGAATCCGCGTTCGCTCACACCCATGATCTCTATAGATTTCTATAATTTGTTGATTGATAAATGAAATTTGATACTGCTCTATAATATCTCCATTGTGAATAAACTATATATGTATATGTACAGTTTTTTTTATATATATATATAAAAATTATGTACCAGTCTAGCCGGCGTTCAGTTCTGTATATAATAATAGTAAACAACGCGATGCCAGTGTTTTTGTTAAAAAAAAATGATATATATGTAAAAAAAAAACCATAAATATTCAAAAAACGATATAAAATAGATAACGAGTGCAAGTGAAAGTTAATTGTACGAGATTAGATAGTAAGTTTGCGCTGTGAATGTTGAGGGGAATTACCCATAACTATAAATATTAGTCGGTTTTACTGCGACGGTATAGTAAACGTGTTGAGAACTCATGAAACATATTGAAAGTGTAAATACGTGGATGTTCCTAGAAACAGAACTCTTATCAAACTCGTATGTAAGGTATTTAATTATTTTTGCGCTTGTGGTTTCATATACTATTCATGAATTTGGTAAATAGAATACTCAATTGCAGAATCCAGGGTGTTTGTCTTGTATATAGGGAATAACATGTCGCTTTCAGTCTGTATTCAATAAATATTTATTAATTTTTAGTGTTCTCCATGAGCAATTATTATACTCACAACAGACTATGATTAATAATATAAATTTGCAATTGAATTAAAATTAACACATATATTAGGACAATGGTGTTTTATATTAAATTTCGTATTATAAAAATTAATTAATTAAATTCAGTAACAAGTAACGTTTGCATATGATTAAAATCCAAAATGATCACATATTTGAAAACTATTTTGTATTGGATTCAACTCTAAATGGGTCATATAAAAATCACTTGCGCAATAAATCGTTCTCACATTAAACTATTATAATAATTCCTTGTAAGTAGTTTACTAGAACTTGTGTGATCATCTTAAGACTAACATAAACACACATATATATATATTTAAAAAGTAATAACATAGAATATTTGGAGCACATACTATCACTTACGCGACACGTATGATAAATAACACCAATTAGTTCATAAATTTTATTAATAAATACAAAAGTTTTAATAAAAAAAATAAACATAAGTGCATTTATATAAAGGTATAAAATAATCATGTAACGATAGATGATTTTCCTCAACATTCACTTTATTATAGAGTTGTTGTTTGTATATACTGTAGGAGTGTTGGGCCGGTTCTATAGAAAATTCTAGAGCATATACCGACATGGGTCCATAGGATTATGTAGCTTCAGGGCATGTATTGGAATAAAGTAGCACGCTACGCTTTGAGACATTGAACCTGATAAATTATTAATTTTCAATGAAAATACTGTAAAATTGATTGATTGACCGCGATACAAATGACCAATTGCGAAATCCAGTATACCGTGACTGGTGTTTTTTTTTATTGTTTAGAAAGCTCGCTTCACTTTTTTCTGTTGCCAACTCAAACATTATCTAAAAAGTGATTGGTCATTAATCTGTCATAAACTAGATATACATATGATATCATTAGTTATGATTCTGGTCACAGGTCATGCTGTATCATTTCAGACAGTGTAGGTTGCAACCATTAATGTTGATTATTTGTCATGTCAATCGTATTCAGGATTAAACTACACTATTAATTTGAAATTCTGAGATAGACCATAGTCTATGGTTTCAATAATGTGTTAAATTTGATGACTGCATTTATAAGAAATTTGCGATCTGACCGCTCTGTTCAGAGATCCGCTCCATTTGAACTGGGGCCGGTTACTAACCTTATAAACTTTCCTATTGATTTTAATTCTGTTACATGAAAGGGTGTATTAGAACACTATTATCTCATTCTAAAGTTCATGAGTTTTTTTTAATTTATTGCTACTAGACGATAAAGGCCTATGTACAAAATTAGTACATTCGATACGGTATGTAGAAAATGCTCTTAGAGACTGAATACAATTAAAAAAGTCGGAGCCCCAGAATACATAACTTAATATTCGTACGAGATTGATGTCTTACATGGGTTTAATAAACTGACAGTAACACGCATTTAGTGATTCCTATAGGTTTATGCGGTAATTTCCCTATATAAATAAAAGCCAGAGATGAAGTAGACATTTCTCTTGTTTCCGTATACGGATATATTTCTCGGCTCACTTTTACTTCCTTAAGAGTCTACAGTCAATAAGGTTGTTTTTGTGAAACTTGAAAAGCAATTAATGTTGTTTATTTTTTTTCTTATACACATTATATAACAACAAAAACCAAATGATATAAACATATTCTATTATAATTTTAGTTAACTAGCGACTGCCTTCCATTATTGTTCTGTATAAAACAAGAATGTATATTTGTTGACATTTTTAATGCTTATTAAAATGCATTTTTCGTCTCATATGTTAGAATGAGGTTAGTGATATATTTCTCATTTCCTTTTTAATCCTTTTATATGAATATACGTATTCCAACGTAAAAATATCGCACATTTCTTCACAAAAAAGTTTCGTTCCTGTACATCTGTCCATACTACGAACGTATCAGCCGCGAGAAAAATACTACCGACACTGCCTATTGTAATGTATATATAACTGGAAATTCACTGTGAGTCGGTTCATGGCATTTGTTAGTAGTACATGGGGGTACACGGGATGGTTTAGTGGTTTTTCTTTCATATTTGTTTGTATACGGTTATGGTATGGTCCTAGACCATATTAGTGTGTACTAAATAAGTCGGAACTGTCGATTTGTACTTTTGGACTATCAGGGCGTTATTTTTAACACACACAATTATAACAAAGGAGAATTAAATGGAGTTGTTTTGTGAAATTTAGTGAAATCTAATCTATAAGTGATATGTACTAGAATGTTCTATACTGAGAGACGGATGTTGAGGTTGATGTTTTACATTGTACATAAACACTGTACATAATGACTAATTGTATATAGCGTGTACATAAACTCGAGATATATACTATATATATTTAATATTAATATAAAACTGATTTAAAGAGAAACGTTTTAAAAATAAAATTAGAAAAAATCCAAAAAAATGTAATAAAGACATACTGTGAGTATGGAGCGAAAAAACAATGATGCTTTTCATTTCATCCTAATTCCTTTTATACATATACTATAACGAGCCGGCGAGCTTCCTACCGTCTCTGAATAAATGTCCTCTTAACTTATTAGCTGAATTAAATTTGGTTTTCCATTCAGATCGAAGGATTATTCAAACTGAATTAAATTCTATAAAAGTAAAACAATTGGAATATTGATACACGAATAATAAAAAAAATCGAAATCACTCAATCCGTTCTCGAGATATAATCAAAAATTCCTTTCCATATTCCATATAAAGTCCATTTTATCTACTTTTCTCTCGTACTTAAGTCGCATCGTCATTAAAATTACATTAACTTTTGATAGAGTGAACCGATTTTAATCTTTTTTGTTAAATATATTTTTGGTGGCAATCGATCAGGTCGGTTACCTAATGTTAAGTGATCACCGCCGTCCGTAAACACTAGCAACACCAGAGGAATTGCGGTGCCAGCCTGTGTTCGGGGGTAACGAATGGGGGATAAGGAGGGGAGGTGGGTTCCTCCGGCTCTGACACTAACCGAAAGAAACGTAACACTGCAAGCACTGTTACTTCCCATCGGTTTTCTATGAGACGATGGTAGTACCCCGGACGAGCCGACCCATTCATGCTGAAACCAGTAATAGCTTCAGCGTGACTCTAAGACAAGTTAAAATAAAAACTAAACGTTACTTAATGATATTCTTTATGATTTTCTTGGAGAGTTTTTATCATGAACGCAGTACTTTAGCAGTGATGCATGATCACATAAACAGACAGACAGACATTTCTAAAAATGATTAATATGTGTTTTATTACATATGTTAAAACACCTGCAAGTTTTTTTTACAAAAATGTTAAAGGTACAGACGCGTTACATTTGCATTCTTATGACATGTATAATGTGTCAGCCGCCGAACCTATTGTTTTCTTGTATCTATATAAATAAAAATTAATTGCCGAATATATGTAAGCGTGGATAGCATATAAATTCGTAACATATTTGACTAATTCGTGTTTGTAATTATCAGCACAAGGTTTGTATGAAAATGTTTGAAAACAATCTTCAAATACATTGACGTCCAGTTGTCATTTTCTTTAAAGCAGTGTCATCATAAAATAACCAACAAGAAATCTTCACTGGTGGTCGTCGCTGTCATGTCGCCCTGCAAGCTGCTGTGGAATATACACTATCTGGTCCCGAAATGTGTTAATAGTCGCTAATGTGTTTTTTACAATTTACATGGAGATTTGCGAGTCCGAGGGCCATTTTCCTGCCTTGATAATAAAAAAATCCTAAAAGTCAACCGCAACGTCAGCTACCGAGTCCATTTGTTAATACAAACCATTCATGAATCTACCTGGTAACACAAAAAAACCCTTGACAAATTATATACCTAAACCTTTCTTATGAATCATCTTAATTACTGGTGAAAACTGCATGAAAATACGTTCAGAAGTTTCTGAGTTTATCGCGAACAGACAGACAGACGTGGCAGAGAACTTTGTTTTGTAATATATAGTGATAACTACTATATATAGTACAGAGCAATATTGGTAACATTAAAATCCTAACATTATTAGTTTTTGGATTATTAAAACTGCTACGCAAGTTTGAAACAATAATGTTCATACCTATAAATAAAATTAGTAAATTCATTTTATGAAAGCAGGCTGGTATTCAATGGTTAACAATATTGATTGTAATAATAATAATACATTTGCTGAAAACGAAAATATCAAACATTACAAACTTACGTATAGCTAACTACGTAGTACCATAAGTTATCGGGTAGATGGCGTTTAAATCAAATCTGAAGTTACATCACGGTCTGTTTAATTAGTATCACCCACAAATTCCATGGCTAGATAAATACATTTACTAATAAGTAAACTGCCAACTTTCCAGATATAGTAGTATAACCTTTATTATAGCGACGAGGGAATCTGACTAAATATTATTGAATGCCAGCACAAATGTTTTAATTACATGGTTTTGTTCTTTGAATTTTAAATTTATTGTTAAGTACATGGCCCTCAGATTTTAACAAGTTGCTTATTGAAAGACCGTCGCCAATATCATGTTTGGACTATATAGCATAGAAAACACCCTGATCACAAAGATAAGACTGCCTATATGTTTGTTACGGACATTTTACCCTTATAGTGCTCATCTTACGTTACGGACTTGTCTCTTGTAAGTATATATATAGTACTAGCTGTTATCCGCGGCTTCGTACGCGTTTTTTTAATGTATTAAATAAATGTAAAATTACAGAAATACTCTCGCAAAAATATTTGTAAGTAGGACACGCACATCATATACAGGTAACATGTACATTATATATGGGATGGGATGGGATTTACCATCAGCCACATAGCTGGAACTTTAAACTGCTATATATCACCCTCAGTGCTCACTTACACTATATAAGAAAGTATTAAAAATATTAAGCTATACACTATCGAACAATATGTGTTAAATCTTTTATTATAAAGGTATAATGTGCCCATATTGTCGATATAATTAAGTTATTATTATACCTTGCTATAATTTAAATCACATATAAACATATTACTTTCAATTATATTTGTTCTTGGAGTCCAGTACAGCGCACGTCACACACGCATGCTTACAGTGAACAACATATTTATGATTAATTTCACACGGACCAATGCAAGGATAACAGCTCATCACTAAATAGTGTAAAATATGTTTATATGTCTGTTCGCGATAAGATCAAAAACTACAGAACGCATCTTCATGTCGTATTCACTAATATATAAAATGATTCTTAGGAACGGTTTAGGTATAGTATGTCTTATTATTAGGGCGAGCAATGTCTGCTGAACCCGCTAGCTTAAAATAAAACAGCTAATTGGTTACGTATTTGCCTGTAAAATTCCCGCTCTAATATTACTCGTCCGGTGAAGCTGTTAAGACCTTGCTAGATCAATAGCGTAGTCATTTCTAAGAAAAAACAACTGTTCAGTTAGGTCCAGCAGTTTCGGAAATTACCCGAAACAAATAAAAAAACAGACATATCAACAGAATTTTAAAAAAAATGTTGATATTTGTAGCATCACAGATATATTTATTCACCAAAAAGTATTTATTTTATTATAAAATATACTTACTTTGCTTTTATAATACGTAATATATCACAAATCAAAAATTGGGAACAAAACTAACGTAGAATAAACTTTTTGAATAGGAACACAAAATAAACTATGAAAATATTTGCGATAGAGTATTATCGCGTTACCATGGCAACGCATATAATATTGACATTAACACGCAGCGAAAGCTTCCAAAATAGCTCGATTTTGAGACATTCTTCATTAGTGCTCCGCTCCTATTGGTTTTAACGTGATGATATGTAGCCTATAGCCATCCTCGATAAATGAGCTATCTAACACTAAAAGAAATTTTCAAATTTGATCGATAGTTCTTGAGATTATCGCGTTCAACCAAACAAACAAACAAACTCTTCAGCTTTATATATTAGTAAGTATAGATAATAATATTCAGTGTATGCATCAAAATCTTTCTGGAAGTTCCACAGTGAAGGAGTGGATGAGTCGCATGTGGCTTGCGAGTCATAGTTTGCCGACCTACTGGTCTAAGTAGCTTTAAACATGCTCAAACGGAAGAGAGGTAGAGGTTCCCTAACTTTGACATCAAATATTATGAAATACCTCAAGTACGCCCAGTTGCTAGAATTGACTACTCAAGATACACTGTGAATAAGGATGAACAAAGATGTTATAATAATAAGTATCTGGGCGACCGCGCCTTGCTCCGTGCTATAAAAACATTTTTAAATTAAAATAAACTGTTATATTTTTTTTTTTAAATAAATATATCTCTTCTGCTGTCACTCGGATTCGAACTGGGGTTTCACGGATTTTTGAAGCAACCGATTTTCATCTGATCTATTTTTGTTTTGACAGAGCCGGTGAAATTTACCTTTATATCTAGCTATATTTTTTCATTGCCTGACAAATCAGGTAAAAAGGTTTCTGTAATATTTATACTCACAAATATCTTTAAATAGTTAATTTAGAAGAGACGCGAACACACACGACGTTCATTTCTTTACAAAAGCATGGCCATAGAGTTTATAAAAATTTATTGATGGCCAGTACAATACAGTTTCTATGAATAAAATCTATCTAGATCGATTTATCGTCCCCGAAACTACCTACATACTAAATTTCACGGAAATAGATGACGCCGTTTCCGAGATCCTAAATATATACAAATATAAAAATATACAAGAATTTCTCGTTTATAAGTATTAGATTTAAACATATATAAGGTTTTCTATTGTAATATATCTTTACAATTTTTCTTTACTTAAAACTTATAAAGTAATAAAATCAATATGTAAGCCCATTCATGGTTCCACTTTAGGCAAAAAATATCAAACAAAATCAGGTAGATACTATTAGATGAGCGCCGCAGTTACACTTGATTTAATGTTTTATATTTCAACTAGAGAGCACGTCGGACGTTGGTAATAAAAAAAACCTAAAAATCAACCGCAGCGCCACCTACCAGGTCCAATTGCGAATACAAACGATACTCGAATTCATTATAATACAAAAAAATATTTGAAATCTGTCCACCTGTTTAGGAGTTTTTTAGTCACAAAACATCGACAAAAATCGTTTTTCAAGAAATGAGCCTACTTCTTTCTCAAAGGCCGGCAACGCATCTGTGATTATGCTTGTTCGTCATGTGTCCAGGGACGGCGGTGACCATCTATCATCAGGTGACCAGCATGTTCGGTTGTCGCCAATGGTATAAAAAAAAAATATGTAGGCATAAAAAGATTGTCAAATACAACTCTAGGCACCCCTACAGATGAATACGTACAAACAATCAATTTGTTAACTAAGGTCACAAAAAATCGATTGTATAGA
>JACEII010000201.1:147308-177783 GCA_014332785.1 Antheraea mylitta
ACGGTGATTAGTACATATTCGGGCACAGCCTCCCGTCGCTGACTGCAACGATTCTAGTTTTCCGCACTTTTATTCATTTCGTCTTTTTTCCAGTTACAAGGCTGGACACATTTGTTTATTTATTTATTTATTTATTTATTTATTTATTTATTTATTTATTTACAAAATACAAATACAATTACAGATTCAAATACTAATTATACATATAGAATTTTACAAAAGCAAAATATAAAATGGTACTTATAACTATATTATTATATTATAATTACATGAGCGGTAGTGACTGCTGTAGTTAATAACTGTGTTGCAGCCACTAACACTCACCGCCGGACAACACTAAGCTTTTTAATTGAAATAGTTAACACATAAAAAATACCTGTGACCCCAATATACAACAATAGGAAATACTTTAATAAAATTAAGAAATTAAGAAATGCTGCTGAACAAGCAAGCGCGTATGTCGTGTTGAGTGAAATGCATGTATAGAATTTAAGTGTGGTTTGATAATATTTTAACAAGAATCGTTTGCAAGTGAGGTAATTATGTAAAAGATAGAAGTTCTTCGGCTTCTTCATACGTTAGGCCCAAGAGCCAACTTAAAATATTTTTTTTACATTTAATTTTGGTAAGTGAATAAATGCTGAGAGTTTTGTTGATTTTATTATATAGCATAGGACTTAAATAATGATAATGGCGACCAGCTAGTTCTGTTCTTCGGGGCACACTAGGACATACTTGATCAAATCTACGCTTTGAGCTAATAAGATTATGATCATAGATCAACTGAGCATGTTTCCTAAGTGTAACATGAAGAATAAATAATTTACGAACAGATAAAACATTGCAATTTGTATAAAGCTCCTGAGTAGGAAAAAGAATAGGTTTTGAACTCATAACTTTTAATAATGCCCTTTGAGCTCTTTCAATTTTAATAAAATAAGTTTTACAAGAACCACCCCAGATTGTGATGCAATAAGTCATAATAGATTGAGCAAGGGCTAAATAAATGGTTCGTAGCGTTGCGACATCAATACTTGAACGCAGATTTTTAAAAACATAGATCAATTTTCTTACCCGTGAAATTACATTATTAATTTGATCATGCCAGGAAAGAACACTATCAATGAAAATACCTAGGTGCTTAACAGAGTTGGTTCGAGTTAAATACTGACAACTACAAAGTTTGTTCCTGTAATGTCCACATGCATGTGCTTGAATAGTAAAATCATTGTTAGGTAATAACGACGTTTTAAATCCGAAGGTAACAAATTTAGATTTCACAATATTTAGGGTGAGTAGATTGGTAGATAACCAATTCATTACTATGGACAAAGCAGTTTCAGCATAAGTTTGGATTTCCATCCAATTTTTAGCGTAAATGATCATAGCGGTATCATCAGCATATGCAATAATTTTGCAATGAGGCAGATCTAATTTGCACAGGTCATTTACATAAATAAGAAAAAGTGTCGGACCCAAGACACTGCCTTGAGGGACGCCATGGGTGAGAAATTCATCATGGCTGGTGATATTATCAATTATGGTACGTTGACTTCGTCCACTAAGATAATCCTGAAAAATCTGTAGTGTAATACCCCTGATGCCAATATATTCTAATTTAGTTAACAAGATAGGAACAGAGACTGTGTCAAAAGCTTTGGATATATCCAGAAAAATACCCATAGACTTTAGTTTACATTCGAGGTTTTGTACAATAAGTGTTGTTAAATCTATAACGGCATCCTCGGTACTTCTACCTTGCATAAAGCCAAATTGGTTGCTCGCTATGATATCGTTAGTGGAAAGGAAGTTTAACAACCTTTTATTCAAAATTTTTTCAAATATCTTGGAAAATGTAGAAAGAACAGCTATTGGCCTATAATTGTTGGTATTTTTACGGTCGCCACTCTTATGAATTGGATATACAAGAGCTTTCTTAAAGACATTAGGAAAGCAACCCGAGTTTAAGCATAGGTCAAATACATGTACAAGCACAGGTAACAGTACTTTCCTAGCAGATTTAACAACCGATGCTGATATATTGTCCCATCCAGTAGCGCAATTATGCTTTAAGCCTAAAATTATACATTCTATCTCAACAGGATCCGTGTTGTATAATGCCATGGAATTAGATAGTGTAGATGTGTATTTTAAACAATTTCCTGGGTTATGGCTGTAGGCATGTACTGCCGGTGATGAAATTTTAGAAGCAAGAGACTCCCCAACATTTGCAAAAAAATTGTTAACAATATTAATAGAAGACTGGTGATCATGTGAGATAGATAGTAATTCATTAGAAGAGGTAGATTTTGTATCTATGTTACCGAATTTTTTTACCAATTTCCAGGTAGCCTTAGGATCACCTTTGGCCTTCTGGAGCTCATTTTGTTCATATTTTATTTTAACTGATTTAAGTAGATTATTGCAAAAATTTCTATAACGCGTATAAGTTATTTTGAAGGTATGGTTATTAGGATTTTTCTTTGCCTGGAGTTGAAGTTTATCCCGATTTCTAATACAACGCAGAAGACCAGGCGTAATCCAAGGCTTAATGATTCTTTGCTTATTGGAAATCGCGATCATATTGGTATTATCTCTTACTATAGTCGAGACAATGTCAACAAGTAATTCAGCAGCTAAGTTCGGGTTTTGACAACAAAGGACTGGAGTAAAGTCGGTTTTCTCAAGAACCGATACAACTGTAGCTTCATCTGTTCGAGTCATCACGCACTTAGGAGATTTTATTTTAGGGTTTAAATTGAGGCACAGGAGAAGGGGTGAGTGATCTGTAATAAGAGAATTTAACACAAGTGTTATTGCCTCATTTTTAGTTTTAAGAATGACATGATCAAGGCAATTCTCATTTCTTGTAGGAAATATATGAGCAGGTAACATGACATGAGATGCCAATAAATTTAGATAAGTTTCTGAGTTAGAATCTTTTGTGTTATTAGTAATATTTATGTTTAAATCTCCAATGAGTGCGATGATAATAACATAGCCAATTCAGGTGTTTGGGAGTTCGCCCACGAACAGGATTCCTTGAATTTGACCGTGATCTATATCTCGGGTTCTTACGGAACCTCGTTCTTACTGATCTGGTTTCTATTTGTTCTATTCGGTCGCTCAGTTTTTGTATTTGTGCTGTTATATTTTCGCAGCTCGATGTTCCAGGTTTTTCCTGTATACTCGCAATATTATGTACAGGTGTTAAGGTTTCCATTATTTTATCCGCGATGGTAGCCAGCTTGTCCAGTTCTTTCACGTCCGACACTGCCAACACGCCTCGAACTGCCGTTGGAAGGTGATTTTGCCACAATACTGATAATGTTTCGTCAGAAACTTTATCTCTCACCAATTCTTGCATTTTTCGTAAAAGTTGGGAAGGTTTTTGATCTCCCAACTCCATTTCACCGATTAGCTTTTTTAATTGGCGGTTCTCTGATTCTTGATATATAGATATTAGCCTATTTTTCAAATTATCGTATTTTTGTATGGCCGGCGGATTTATAAGTATGTCTGTTACTTGTTCAATGATATCTCGACTTAACTTTGTTATTATTACCTGGTATTTAGCCTCGTCTGACATTTTCTGAGAGTGTAGTACCGCTTCCGCTTGGATGAACCACAATTTTGGCAAACTTTTCCAAAATTCCGGAATGCGTGCGGTCAAGGACTCGGCTGATATGCCCTGACCCTCCATGACTGAGGATTTTATTTCTTCATTGTTTGACATTTTATTTTTTTATTAACTCTGTACTTTTATTATTTTTTTATGGCACTCCGTCGCTATTTCCTAACCCGTGAGTCGTCCCTTCACTCGACACTGCACACTATATGTCGTCGTATTTTAAATTGTATTTCTTATTTGTCGTCGGGGTCACCAATTTAGTGTTTGGCGTGTGTGAGTGTAGGGTGTAGAAAATAATACTCCAATTTATAAACTACTAATCAAGATTTATTATTTGGAAAAGTAAACGTGGGTTAGCGACGGAGGCTTTATAACGACTGACTCAAGTGGGGGCTGTGGCTAACTACGTAGTACTTTAATACAAAAAACGTTGTCAGCATTGCCACTACAAAATCATAGATCGACAAACACATAGTAGCCGAACTTCGATAACTTTCATTTGAGGTTAACCCGTTAGGCCTCCCACGGCAGCGGCTCAAGCCTAGGTTCGATCCCTCGGTAGGAAGCCCTTGAGTGCATTGCTTGCGCGGTACTGTGACACACAAATATACATCACCGCTACAACACTACACGATCACCCCCAGACACGTGCACGCCTACACGCTTACACATGAAAGTGGAAGGGTTTACTTTTTTTTTTCTTATCGAACTGAAAAACTCTCAATTTTCCGATAATAAATATATGGAGGAGTTGATGAGGCGTGTATGCTTGGTACACATATACGTTTCAACAACTCATACATATATGCATAGTTAGCTAGGTTAGATAAGATAGGTCGCGATTTTGCATGCAACAGGCAACAGCCAAGCCGAGGTGTGCCGTGCACCCTTGAGCTGGTTGCCAAAATAAAATCGGCTGAGTGCCTTAAGCGCTCGCCTTAGTAGTCCGGTGAAGTTGTTAAGACCTTGCTGGGTCGATAGCGTAGTCATTTCGAAAAAAAAACAAAAAAAAATGATGCATTTCCAGGCCGCGTGAATATGTCTTACTTTTTGTTCCTCTTTGTTCTTATAACTGTTAGTTTAATCATTATTCCTTATTTTTAAAATATTGGATTAGTTCGAATTATGTGGATGGTTTGAATATTAAATTCGAAATTCGAATTGAAAATCATTATTCGATTCGATTCGAGCATTATTCGCACACCCCTAGTGAAAACTGAAAAAAGGAAAACCCATGCAATCTGCGTACCTACTGTGTGTATACGTGTGTAGGGTGCATCGGTGGTGGTTGTGTATCGCGTTAGCACTCGAAAATTGCATTCCGTGGGATCGAGTTTAGGGTTGAGACATTGACGAAGGGGGCCGTGGCGGGTGTATTGAAACGAAGTCTAACCATGGTAACATCATCGGTGGATACGAGGGCGTGGGCGCCAGCACGATGTGCTTAAAGAATCGGAGGGGTATGAATCATTCGCTGGCGTCATTTTATCGGATTCACTGCAGCGCATTTTACATACTATTATTAATTTTAAAGGAGAGTATAACAAAACTCGACACGGACGTCTTTAATCACACAATTGCATAGAGTTTGAGAGGGTTAAACCCCATTGTATTGTGTTCTTATGGTCGATGAGACTGCTTTGTTCATTTACATCGAGTATATATATGAAATATAGCAATACTGTAGTCCGGTGAAGCTGTTAAGATCTTGCTGGGTCAATAGCGTAGTCAGCTCGAAAAAAAAAATAGCAATACTATTATTCAATAAACATATATTTTCAAAACAAACGTATCTAATAGTGGGGATAGTGTAGATTTGTGTCTAATTGTTATATAAAACAGAGCAATACAGAAGTAAAAGCACAGTGTACAACGCTTGTTGTGATATCTAGATTTAGGCATATATTAATCATTAGCTTTATAACAAACATCGTTGCGTTTTTGTGGCTAACCCTAAAAAAGGCCGCGATAACTCATGTGACAAAGGGCTCACTCGAAAATGCTTATCCACACCTTTCTGGATATTATCATGTGACTATTAACCTTATTTCATTTGGAATAAAGCTCGGAGTAAGAAAAATGTAAGATTTTTGTATCGCGGGTAGTCACGACGCTTGCGCGGCCCGTTGTAAACACACTAAACTAACCACAAACGTCAGTCGTGTGGCGTCCGGCGTTGTGATCGGACGGTTGTCTTTCTTAGAAGGGTTTCGTAACGTCGCGTGTGTTGTTCTGTGGCATATTTATCTGTAAAACGTTTTGTGTTTTGTTCAGTGACGATTACAGGAGTGTTATTAAAGGTAATTTTATATGTTACGTTAGAATATATTATACGTGCTATAATATAAGAAATAGGATAATTTTCAATTTCCATAAGGCATTATAGATTAATCTATATTTATTTGCGATTTAAAATATTACAACAGTGAATAAAAGTGGACATTTAAATAATTCCAAATTTAAGGATTTTTGTACAATACATAACCTATAAAGTTATAATCCGAACAATATGCTCATGATTCTTATTATACGCTAATACTGGTGGATTTATTCACTTTGAAATTTATTTTAAACGTCTTTGAAACGTTGTTTCAAGGAGTGGTTTTGACGTTTCGAATTGCCTTTTACATAATAAAATTATTTCATTGCTGTTATTAATAAATACGTTAAAGTGAAAAATATAAGTATAATTACATATTAATATAGCTTGAATATTAAATCAAGACCGGTGGGCAAAGCTTCTCCGGCCACGGACCCTAATAGTTTATAAAAATTAAAATGATTTAAAATATTTTGGATATTTAAAAAAAATGTAACAAATTTAAAAGGGAAACTATATGTAGAAAACAACATCATTTACCGCGTCCAAAAATAGTTAAGAAGCACCCACTTAACCCTATAAGATCTTTTTTAAAAAAACATCAAATCGTTAACCCTTGAATGAGCACACGACATTGAAATTAGATGTATAAAGAGTAGGGTGGCCCAAAAAACGTTTTTAGTCTATTATGAAAATTTAAATTTATTATGATTTGAGAGACCTGTCAAAAGATCAACTCAATTAATAAATTAATAGGCGACGCTCAAGATTTTAAAATATTGTTCTGAAATTTTTAAACCTATATATTGATCAGTAAAGATTGCTTGTATCGCGTATTTTTGTTTTTGAATGACCTTTAAATATAAATACTGACGCACTTTGATGTTTTTATATAACAAAGAATATAAATGTATCCAGAAAAAATGTGTTGTTTATAAAAGAAAGATCAAATATACATTGTTGCGAGCGAAGTAGTAGCTATAGTTAATTTTTAATAAGCTGAAAATCGTGACGAATCAAAACAAAATGGAAATAAACGTTCAAGAAAAGTCGCAGTAGTCATAGTCCTTATGGACAACCGACAGAAGTGAAAATAATTGAATAACTGACATCACATTTGCATTTTATAATCGATAGTCTGAATTACTTATGTTATAATTTGTATATTAGAATTATTAAAACTAGTTTGGTTTTCATATCTATTGGGACTTTGAACAATCGTTATATCTATACATTTTTATAAAATCTCTTTGTCAATCAAACTTATGAGCTGCAAAATATCAATATTACATGTACACAAGCTTATACTGTACACTGTTATAGGCACATATTGTATTTATTTAATGTAAGCACATTAGGGTCACGCTCACTACCATATGACGCGAAATCGTAAGTTTATTTCTTACCGCGACTATATTAATACATAAATGGGTAAGATAATACTTATTGTTTTAACAACGCAAGCATAATAATCTGCGTAATATTTTTCATGCAACTCATTCCGGTTCTACGTGGCTTTTAAGAACAGACGTTCAACTTATAAGAAAATGCTTATTTTATATCAGGTGGGGTAAAAATAACTCATAATTTAAACTTACGGCACCAGAAATGGCACTTTGGGTCGCGGCGGAACAAAAAGCGAGACAGTATAGTTCCACGTCGTTATCTATTATTTACAGTTATTGCGCTGTGTAATAGATATAATCCTTAACAAAACTGAAATAGCCGATCTTAGCCAGACGTCTCACTCTTTCCCCCGACGTACCAAATCAAATGGCAGATACATACTATAATTGAAATCTATATCTATATCTATTCTATATTACTATAATAAAACTGTAACAAGTCGAAATCTGTACATTAAATATTTTTTGAAAATTTTAATCAGGGTAGACTATGTTATCGATATAGAAGCCAAAAATAATCTTTTTACAATTTTTGTCTGTCTGTCTGTCTGTCTGTCTGTCTGTCCCTATGCACACGCATCACTCTGAAAGTACTGAACCAATCTTGATGAAACTTGACATAGTGATAACTAATATTACGAGATTACATCAAATATACTTTTTGTCTCATAAAACGCAAAGGGTTCTCCAGGATAAAGGATTAAAGTCTAGAATATAAACCCGAATTACTCTGAAAGTACTGAACCAATTTTAACGAAATTTGACACGGTGATAACTAATATTAGAAGACTACATCCAGGATACTCTTTGTCCCATAAAACGCAATGAGTTCTCCAGAATAACGAAAAACAAAAATTTGCAGTTAACGTAACTAGACTTTTTTGCGACACCTTAGTACAAGAGCCGGCAACGTTAAAAGAACAAGAATTTTAGAATACCTGGTTCTTTAATACATCAATATATTTTTTTATATCATAAGAGGCAAACGAACAGGTGGGTCACGTGATGTTTAGTGACCACCACCGTCTATAGACACTAGCAACACCAGGGGATTTGTAAGTGCGTTTCCAACCTGTATATGGGGGAGTGTAAGGGAACCTCCGGCACTCTCACTGACCGAACGAAACATTACAATGCAAGCACTGTTATTTGACGTCGGTTTTCTGTAAGTATTCTGGCAGTATTAGCCGAACGAGCCGACCCATTCATGCTGAAACCAGTAATAGCTTCAGCGTGGCTCTACCACCTACAGAAATTATCAATATATCAATAGACAGAATTTAGGACACTTGGTAGCGGGTTAACGTTGTATTTTTAATAGGCATTTTGATTTATGATTAATCAATAATAAGTTTAGGAACATTTTTTTCAGTAACTTTTAAACGCAATTAAACATTCAGACACATTTTTTATAAACAATCATATATATACCCGCTGATATATTTTATAAATAAAAAAAAGAATGTGGTGTCGTGGGACACCAGGTAGGAACGAAGTTCTTTCGGCTAATGTAGAATCGACACTATTTGGAAAAAAAATCGTGCTCAATTTTATGTAATCGTAATTCAAATTATCAATTAAAATAACAAAATATGTCTCTTTATTTTTGTTTGACAACATAAAATTACATAGAAATAGAAATAATTACAAAAAAGGAGAAAGAGAAAGATATTATACACTACTCGCTTATGTATACGACTGTCGCGCCTGCGCACGTCTCATTTAACTGTTTTATTCCATGCACTTTTCGTTACAGTTTTACTATCACATTTTTTTCAGTTCGGTCGCGCAGCAAAATCTCTATCTCCTCCAAGCCTGCCGTAAGGAACTTCGTTCCAATAATAAATTTCAAACCAATTATTTTTTTTCATAGCAAAGAACCAATTTCATTTTATTAAACATTATTGACCACCATATACAACGATAAACGTAAACGTATGACTTGGGATAGACGCCATCTCAAATATATGCGTCGTCGACCATCAGGCTATACAAAGCCGAAATACCTTGGGCCGGCGAGGTGAAATATCTTGGTGTTACTTTAGATAAACACTTAAATTTCGATTCACACACAGAAAGAGTGCGAAACAAAGCCGTATGGTCTTAGGTCGTTTCTATCATTTGCTTTGTCATAAGAGTAAAATATCCCCCAGACAAACTCACTTTATACAAAACTTGCATCCGTCCGATTATGACGTACAGTTGTTCAGTCT
Organism: Antheraea mylitta; assembly: GCA_014332785.1. Classification (NCBI taxonomy): domain Eukaryota; kingdom Metazoa; phylum Arthropoda; class Insecta; order Lepidoptera; family Saturniidae; genus Antheraea; species Antheraea mylitta. The sequence continues at coordinate 156,879 of JACEII010000201.1, forward strand.
TTGCACATGCGCAAAATCGTATTCAAAAGTTGCAGGTTCTCCAGAACTGAGCCCTACGTAAAATCACCGGTGCCCCATGGTACGTCCGGAATAAGGATCTCCACAGGACCTGGAGATGCTTTCTATCTGAGCGTATATAAAATCACTTACAGGTAGTTATTTCGAAAAAGCCGCGAATCATCCCAGCCCGTTAGTGGTATCTGCCGCGAACGATGAACCCGTACCCAACGCTGCGCAGTATAGAAGACGACCGCGACACATTTTTACCGACCCTCCTGATTCAATCACGTCAGCGAACGATCAGTACCAGCCTGTCTCTTCAAACAGAGCGTGTTCTCAGCCACGCCCGCATAACCGCAGATCACGCCGCCGTGGTCTGGGACTAAATTTCGCTCCCGTATACCAAATTAGGCTCTTCTCGGCAACGGCTCAAGCCTAGATCTGTTCCCTGGGCGTGGAGCCCTTGAGTACGCTGCTCACGCGATAAAGTGACACAAAAGTTCTACCCTTATTTTTCGTTATCCTATCCTACATAGTTTAGAGGATTTTTTCCTACACAAAATACATATAGAAGTTGTTGAGGCACGCATGCTTGGTACACATGCATGTTTCAATAACTTATATACGTATATAAGTTACCGGACTACTAAGACGAGCGCTTAAGGCACTCAGCCGATTTTATTTAGGCAACCAGTTCAAGGGTACACGGCACACCTCGGCTTGGCTGTTGCCTGTTGCATGCAAAATCGCGACCTATCTTAACTAATCTAGCTAACTATTCATATATGTATGAGTTGTTGAAACGTATATGTATACCAAGCATACACGCCTCAACAACTCCTGCATATATTTATTATCGGAAAATTGAGAGTTTTTTAGTTCGATAAGGAAAAAAGTAAACCCTTCCACTTTCATGTGTAACATTCATCATCATTCAGTGTTTCATGTGTTTCACGTGTGTGGGGGTGATCGTGTAGTGTTGTAGCAGTGATGTATATTTGTGTGTCACCGTATCGCGCAAGCAACGCACTCAAGGGATCCTTACCGAGGGATTGAACCTGATGTATAAAACTGGCTTGGTTTGAAGGTGATAGGTACTATGTTGTGAGTGGTACAGAGATTATTTATAAAAATATATTGGAAATATATTTCAAATACGTTTTTGAAACAGTTTATAACTCTTAGACAATAGTTTCAAGCAAGTGACATTTGACGTTTTCGGCGGGATGTTTGACGCTTCGATACGGTGTACATATATTTTTCTTTAATACAATGAAGTATAAAAAGGTTTTAATACAAGTCGAAGATAGTTATGATAAAGTAAGTGGTAGAGATGTTTATTCAGTTTTATGTAGGTTAGTTTTTATTTTAATTGATCCTGGTAGATGACGCTACGAATGGGTACTAGGTTTATTTAAAAAATGAATACATGTAATCTGGGTATATGTTTAAGTGAATCCGTGGATAGTTTGGATTCACAATTGGAAACGGTAGTTGTGGCTGCAATCGGGTATCAGTTTTATTTGCGGGGTGGTAGGGTTTTACAGCCTGACTGGGTCACAACCACCATGTACATGACGAAAATATCCGTAATAGTGATTCGCTTCTGCGCGTCGCGTTTCGGGATCAGCCTGTGCATATCCAGCTTTTTGTAGGCCGGCATGATAGTGGCGACCAGCGATGGATAGTGTGTCACTCGGTGGTCGCTATTGTTTTTGGATTGTACTGTGCTTACCATCAGGCATAGTGCAGGCATTTTGCCGTGCTACGATAAAAAAAGAAACAATTTTTTTGCGTGATAACCAATTTGGTGCAAACGAAGTTGCACGGGTCAGCTAGTTAATAAATAATTTTAATGTTGAATGTTATTGTATCTTCAGTTTTATTATATCGATAAAGTTTTGCCAATATTATAGGTATTTCTATATATCGAAGGGGCACAGGAACTGCTTAGAAATTATTAAAATTTATAATATATGGGACATCTTATGGAATTTGAAGTTTATTTATTTTTCACTCAAAATCAATCTGTCCAGCACTCCGGTCGTTCGTCCTGACCTGTATAATCCCCGAAAATTCATAATAAATCTTTTCCCGACAACAATAGTTTAACGTATTTTTTAATAATACAATAATTTGCATTTTATTTACGCAACAAAGGCGGGTAACTTATATTCATATTCATGCCGTCGTGCGAAAGCCGCGTCCGGCGCCGCGCCCGCCCTCCCCAGTAGGTACTCTAGCAGCACCACCACGGAATGTTTTAATAAAAACATAAGAAACAATATTACATAACTTACCGTTTCTCAAATAATGTTTGCTATTTACAACTACAGGGCACTGTAATAATATTTAGTAATAACAGGATAACAGATATAAAGTAAGAGCGTGTGTATTATATTTGTAATAACCTCTCAAAACTCTAATAACTAAATGGGAGCCTCAGGCCTGGCATATCATAAATGACTCTGTAATACAATAAGTAATTTTATTTTATTACCTTTCCTTGAATAAACGGATGAAACATTTGAACTGATTACAATACAATTCGATAAAAAAGTATCCCAAGGCTCTGAGAATTTATTTTCAAACACGTAGACGCTAGGAAAACGTTACTTAAAAGTGTAATTGCTTAAAACTAATAAACAAAAGATCTCGGTTCTTTACTTAAAAATATAGGGTTGTCGCTCCATATTGATTTTGCAAACGAAAATATCCAACAATAACACCTTCTAGTGGCTACTCACACATCGTGACGCCCGGTTAAGTGCCACTGTCAGGTTAAAGTTAAATTGCCAGACAGCTATCAACGTACTCTGGAGTGTTTTCATTCCGTTTACTATGTAGTTGGTTACAGTAACTATGTATTACATATTGAAAGAGCTTTGCTATAACGCAGGGCTTTGATCGGCATCGCATCACTTATGGTTTACAGTTTTCGCCAATACACACATATGCATATATAGTAAGAGTAATATATTATATCGCTTCTGTAATAAAAAAAAGACAACTCGAAATTTACATTTTTCAAGTGTTCCCTAGAATGTAATTTAACGTTGCGAGAAGAATACGTCCAATTTGTTTTGTTTTTATTTGAAGGAGAAGTCATTAAAATTTTCACTTGTTAACTAAAAAGTTAATTAACAATATGAAAAAAAATAATTATCTTAAGCTTTTATATATCTTATCAAAGTACAGCTATTAAACTATAAATCCTGAAAGTTTCATTAAAATATCTCTAATAGCTTTTTATTTATTGATCTTTTAATTAAAAGTCATAAAAATTTTCATTAAAAAAAATGTTGTTAAAGTAAATATTTTCAAAAACTGTTCTGGGGATTAATTGTTCATAGTAAATACTTCATGAACAAATGTCCATACCTGAATTTAATAATCAAGTGGAAAAGGGGGGTCCACTTGACGTGTTTTGACCCATACCATTCACAGCTTTTCTTACTTCTTCCCCATTTATTTCTTGTAATTTATCATAGCATATTTTATAAAAAGTGAATTAACTACAATCTTTCTTTAAAATGCGTATTTAAATATAGCTGTTACAGTAACCGGTGCTATTTACTACAATGACCAAATATCAATATAATTACACTAGGTACCTATGCCTAATCTTAGAAATGATTTAAAGCGCTTCATCCATTTTTAAGCTAAATCTTAGTCGAACGTGTAGATGTGGTAAAACTCTGAATGCATTTTTTCCGAAAAATTGAATATTATTGTATTAAAGGTGCGATATATAGATTGGCGCAAGGTAACTGCAGTTTTAAAACAAACTAACAACGAACTACCCCACCCGATACGCTCAGGTGTGCCACAGGGCTCCATACTCGCGCCCACGCTCTTCAATCTGTTCATCAGTGACCTACCTCGGTCTCGGGGGGTCGAGGTAGGTTGTTACACTGACGATACCGTTATTTACACTTCCGGCTGGCGGTCGGACTTTCTTAGGAAGCACATCGAAAAAGCCGTTTATACTCTCGGTGAATGGTTTCATCGATGGCGCATAGAAGTAAATCCCGATAAGAATGCCGCAATAATCTTCGATCCCACGAAACGCGCTAATAAATTCGAGCCCATCAGGCTATACGGAATCGATATCCCTTGGGTAGAAGAGGTCAAATATCTTGGTGTTACATTAGATAGACATTTAAAGTTCGATTCACATATAGACAGAGTGCGAAACAAAGTCGCTATGGTCTTAGGTCGCCTCCATCCGTTGCTTTGTCACAAGAGTAAGATGTCCCTCAGACACAAGCTCACTTTGTATAAGACGTGTATCCATCCCGTGATGACATATAGCTGCCCCGTTTTGCGCATATGTCCAAAGATAACTTTCATAAGCTGCAGGTTCTCCAAAATCGTGTTTTACGTAAAGTGACCGGTGCCCCGTGGTACATCCGGATAGTCGATCTCCATAGAGACCTAGAGATCCCTTCTATCTGGGCATACGTAAAATCACTTACGTTTAGTTATTTTGAAAAAGCCGCGAATCACCCCAGTCCGTTAGTGGTATCCACCGCACAATACGAACCCGTACCAAACGCTGCGCGTCATACAAGACGGCCCCGACATATTTTTATCGACCCTCCTGATGAAATAACGGCAGTGAACAATCAGTATCAGCCTGTCTCTCCAAACAGAGCATGCTCACGCCCACGCCCGCGTAACCACAGATCACACCGCCGTGGTCTGGGGGTAGATTTCGCTCCCGCACACCTGATTAGGCCTCCCTCGGTAGCGGCTCAAATTTAGGTTCGATCCCTCGGCAGGGAGCCCTTGAGTGCGTTACTTGCGCAATACAGTGACACAAAAATTTACATCACTGCTACAACACTATACGATCACCCCCACACACGTGCACGCTACACGCTTACACATGGAAGTGGAAGGGTTTTATTTTTTTCCCTTATCGAACTAAAAAAAAAACTCTAATTTTCCGATAATAACTATATGGAGGGGTTGTTGAGACATGCATGCTTGGTACACATATGCGTCTCAACAACTTATACATATATGAATGGTTAGCTAGGTTAGCTGAGATAGGTCGCGAGTTTGCATGTAACAGGCAACAGCCAAGCCGAGGTGTGCCGTGCACCCTTGAGCTAGTTGCCCAAATAAATTCGGCTGAGTGCCTTAAGCGCACGCCCTTGTAGTTCGGTGAAGCTGTTAAGACCTTGCTAGGTCAATAGCGTAGTCAGTTCGAGAAAAAAATAAAAAAAAACAACGAACTACAACGGCGTTCACATCAGGTATAATATGAAATGTTTAGTACATTTACAATATTACAATACAATAAATAACGTATTTATTTGCGGCTAGTTTTTGCTTATATCTTCGCTCGTTATAATGTAGCTTTTGAAAATAAAATACAACTCATGTTACTTGGCTGATAATGTAGCTTTCTGGCTGGAAGAATTTATAAAATCTTTGTATTTTTAGAATTTATCCTTTATATACAAAAATAACAAACCTTGTATGTTTATAATGATAATTTTGAAAACTCCCTTCGAAAGCGGCTCATGCCTAGGTCCGTTCCCTCGCGCGATTCACTTACATAAAATCTTACATCACTGCAACAACTTATCACCTCCACACACGTGCACGCATACACGCTTACACATGAAAGGGTTTTATTATTTTCCTTTATCGAATTGTAATAGTTTAGAAAAATTATCCGACATAAAATACATATAAGAGTTGTCGAGGTATGTATTCAATAACACATATAAGTGTAAATATGTACCTTAGCTTAGCAATAGGTCGCGAATTGCATGAGTCAGGCAACAGCCTAAACCGAGGTGTACCCTGCACCCTGAACTAGTTGTCAAATAAAGTCGTCTGAGTGCCTTAAGCGCTCGCCTTAGTGGTCCGGTAAAGCTGTTAAGACCTTGCTAGGTCAATAGCGTAGTCAGTTCGAGAAAAAAAATAGAAGAACGCATATTCTAGCAATATAAAATTTACAGAATCGAATTACTGATCTTTCAGATTGTGAAATAGATATACATATTTTTATTAAAAATTTTGTTGTTTCAGAAAGTTTACATCGTGTAAACAAATTATATATCCTTTTAAATTTATGATTATATTAAATGAAACAAATATATATATATATAAATTTATTTAGCGATCAACCAACACAAAATATTTATTATATTATCTATGCGTTTATAGGATATGCTATTTATATACAAAATTAAAATACCGATATACGGTATAACTTTATAGTAAAATATAAATCATATTGTAATTAAATTGTAATCATATTTATTAATAACATACGCACAACAAGTCACCCCCACATACGAGCACACTTAAACATAGGTATGTACACACATATTGTGGAAGGTTTTATTTTTTTTTCTCTTATTTCTCAACTGGTTTAGTTTGGATTAGCCTAGTTGTTGTCACGTATGCGGGTGCACGTTGTGGCTCTTCGAATTTTTATATGTATGAACAACTAAGCTTGGCTTAGCTTAGAGAGATTCGCGATGTTGCATCCAAGGAAAGTCCAAAATGAGGTTCGACCATTTGATACCTTGGGCTACCAAACAACAAAGTGCCTTAAACGCTCGCATTAACAGTCTGGTGAAGCCGTGACGGTCCATCTTGTCAATATAGTAGTCAGATCGAAAAAAAAATCTGTACGTATTGTTTATAGAACTTAAAGCAAAACCAATTTGTTGGAAATATTCGTAACTTTGAAAAAAAGATATTGCACTGGCACTGTTTTTTTATAAGGTAGGGTAAGTAAGTAAGAGTAAGTTCCTTATGATATATCGATATATATCTTCAGTTACCTCACATCGGTATAAAAATCGACAATTTTGAGTTGATATATTCGATTTTCGATATAACATTGTAAGTATATAATTGATACTTATGTGTTTACTGTTTATAGACTAAAGTCAGAAGGTACTCTAGACGCCCTACTAATATAATTCTCAAAACATGCGCTAAAATATCACAATATAAAAAACTTAATATTTTTATTTCCAATATAGACACACCATTTTATACATTACAATTATAGTGTAATCTAAAGACAATGTGAGTCAACTAAGATTCTGGAACAATCTATAAATTAATTAACCAAGCGAACCTTGTTTAGCATTAACTTGAATGAATAACAATGTTTCCTGAAGAAAATTACATTATAAATTGTTGAGAATTACTTCAAAGCAATTACATACTTAGTCATGTTATTGTGTATGTTTTATTTACTTTATATAAGACATTGTTAAATGGATAATTGGGAGGTTTACGTCGCTTATGACACAATGGTAGCGTGTGCGGACATCGCGTCTGTGAATACAGGTTTTTAATCCAGCAAGAAATTTGAGTTTTCGGTGTAGGAACCCATCGTGATGACATCATAACCCGTTGGTATGACTATTTTCAATGATAGTCTGGCTACATATCACCGTCGAATAAAAACCGTGGTCAAATATGTATACCAGCAGCTTTCAACACTATGTGACATATAATCACTCTTTTACTTGTAAAATTTTAAACGGTTTGTTGTTTTTTTAAAGAATAGAGTTTATGATACCCATTGATACTACGCATTGCTTTATATTAGAATAATGTCATGGTCATCCTGTTCTGTGTGGCATATAAAAAAGTAATAAAAACTGCGTTCGTTTTTCCACAACAATTTTATAATATCCAATTGTTTGTATGCATTTTATTGCATTCAATATTACATTGCGTTATAATATGCTTTATCAAAACAACGTTAAGAAAATGAAACGTAAAAGCCTTTCAAAATATATTGAACGTCGCGTCCTCGAACCCTGTTATCATTTATCGTACGGTGTATCGATTTCCAATCCCTTGGTACACCAGTATTTTTGTGAGTTCGACACCATTTTCACATCGCTTGATTATATGGCTTCCGATTATCATGGGGTTGTTCGTTTAAATTGTGTAGAAATTCATATTAAAATTGTATATCTAAAAATAAAAAGCAATATATTTAATTCAAATAATCATTTATGCTGTTATAAAGACTAGTGGGCGCCCAGTGGTCGACATTCGACTATAGTTAATTGATTTTTTAAAGTTTGAACTTTATTAGGGTTCTTTTGTCAAAAAGTATACTTCTATTACCAAAGGTTTTCATCATGGCTACTCAGTTACTTGCCATGATCTTTAATTACATAAACATATAAAAAAAATCTATGTGTAAATGAAAATTGTAATTGATTATACATTTGAAACAAAAATCACTTGGTAAAGCTCTCAAATTTTAAGCAAACATAAATTTACGAAAATAAAGAAATTTATCGCAACCCATGACACCATTTTCAATTAATTTTACACGAAACCATGGGTGGGTGGTACTTCTGGGTGATATTGAATTACATGTAGTCTGTTCATTATGAGAAATAGTGATATGCCCAGTATCATCGTTTGGAAATGTAATGGATGCACAATACCATCAAATGGTGAATCCAAGACAAAGATGTTTTTAATACTACCATTAGTTTTTGAAAATAAATTCTTTTTTGTTGCTATATAAGGTTGAATTGCAGCATTGTAACCGCGGAGGTCTAAGTCATGGACTACTTTTATGAACAAAATTCTGATTTTGATTATACAAAGTATTATTTGGCTCATTTTTTTATTAATTCAACATTTGAAGTGAGTTCACCATAAAAAATAATAAACATTACAATAATAGTTATATTTTATAATATCATTGTTGAGTGTAGGATGAAAAATGGTAATTGGAACATAAGATTTAAAAAATACATACAGTCGAGCATAGCAACCTCCTTAACAACCTCTTTTGAACTTCGTAATTATTGACGGCTGTCAAAATGTCTTTTTTATTTACATGTGTGTATACGAGAATGTTGTGTAAAATTCAACCAGTAGTGTCAGTAGTGCATATTTTAATAAATTTAATCTGGGGGTTAATTTCGCTCCCGCACACCCGATTAGGCCTCCCACGGCAGCGGCTCAAGCCTAGGTTCGATCCCTCGGTAGGGAGCCCTTGAGTACGTTGCTTGCGCGATACGGTGACACACAAATATACATCACCGCTACAACACTACACGATCACCTCCACACACGTGCACGCCTACACGCTTACACATGAAAGTGGAAGGGTTTACTTTTTTTTTTCCCTTATCGAACTGAAAAACTCTCAATTTTCCGATAGTAAATATATGGAGTAGTTGTTTAGGCGTATATGATTGGTACACATATACGTTTCAACAACTCATACATATATGAATAGTTAGCTAGGTTAGCTAAGATAGGTCGCGATTTTGCATGCAACAGGCAACAGCCAAGCCGAGGTGTGCCGTGCACCCTTGAGCTTGTTGCCAAAATAAAATCGGCTGAGTGCCTTAAGCGCTCGCCGTAGTAGTCCGGTGAAGCTGTTAAGACCTTGCTGGGTCAATAGCGTAGACACTTCGAAAAAAAAAAAAATAATGTACTTCTAATGCATTTTATATAAAATAAACAGCTTTCTGTACTTCTCCGTCACATAAACTTTAACTATGCCAAATTTCAAGTTCACCCGTTGACGGCAAAAGGTTAAAAAGGGGTACAATTTTTTTGCTTCACGTATTAATATATAGATAAGAAAGGTTCCTTATAAGTCCGTATCAATTTACTGCTGGATCGAGGTTTAGCAAACGTAGATGGGACGCTCTTAAGCGAAATAAAATACATATGATCACAATTCAAACTAAGCAATATTAAGCATTATTTGTGTTGTAAGTTATTACTTAGTATTACCTACATTTTTCTAAACTACGTGACAGATAATGACATGGTCTTCACTATCACTTTAAGAATAACTTCCAGAAGGTTGACAGATAAATATATCTATATTATACTTACAGACAGAGACAGTATCGAAAATCGAAATAATGTAATCAAGCTGTAAAAATATTTCTAGGGCACATACATTATGTAACAATCTTTAACTCCGATTAAATAGGTGTTTTACAGCATATCATATTAATGAATATATTCGAAGACTAGTTAATACCCGCGACTTGCGCTGCACATATGTACCTAACCACTTGTTACACTTCTACGCCGCAAGAAAATAGACGTACGGGCCAAGTGTCTAAAATTTCGAACTAAAAAAATGATATATATCGTGTTTTTTTTTGTGACGCAACAACATACATCTATCATATTTTATTTACATAAATATACTATAAGGTTCTCTGGGTTAGGAATGAGTTCAGTAGTTTTTGAGTTTATCATAAACAGACAGACAGACGTGACCGTTGACTTTATTTATTGATATGTAGTAAGTAATACAGAGGCAGACGAAGTCACGGGCATCCGTTAGTAGCAATAAATATGGCGGCACAATTTCACACATCCATTTAATTGCAAACTAACCACATTGGCTTAAAAGGGAGTTTCGGTCGGGATCTAGGAATGTCATGTAGTGTATTTTATATTTTATTCATAATCTTATATTATTTGGCTCTATATTTTGTAATATTGATGGTGTTTTACGTAGTATAGTTTATTTATTGTGCACAAGTGGATGGGATATAATATCACAGAGTAGGGATTCTGACTTGCAACAAAAACTCCTTGGAAAGTTCTAACAAGGGGACCACCATCAGATGATCACAAGAAACTTGTAAATGAATACCTTTTTTATATCATATAGGAGGCAAACGAAGAAACGGGTCACCTGTTATTAAACGATCACCGCCGTCCATAGACACTAGCAACCCCAGAGTAGTCGCAAATGCGTTATCAGCCTGTGTTTGGGGGACTGGAGAGAAAGGGGAGGGGTTAGAGGAGAGGGGAAGGGAGAGGAGAGGGGAGGGGAAATGGGTCTCCGGCGCTCTGACTGACCGAACGAAATGCAACAATGCAAGCACTGTTACTTCACATCGTTTTCTGTTAGAATGTGGTACTACCCCGGACGAGCCGACCCGTTCATGCTGAAACAAATAATAGCTGCAGCATGGCTCTACCACCTACAATTATCTCTAATCTACCTTTAATACCAACTCGCCAGTGGGAGTAATAATCTAATAGAAGATTGGTGCCCAAAAATAAAATAAAATCGAGGTTCGAACCGTTCATTTAAATAGTAAGTATTTACTATCACTGCGCCTCGAATATTTATCTAATACGGTTTGTTAATGAAGTTCGAGTTAAAAATTCTTCAGTATATTTCAGTACAATAACCGGAGACTTTCCTCGGGGATGGTGTATGCTCAAATTGATAGATCATGGATAGACAGTATGTTAGGAAGAGTGGTTATGACGTCATCGTATGCTCTGTTCATGGTATACCCTTGGGACGGTACACCGAGTCGCGCCGCGCTGTTATGAAAGGAAACTTCCAGAACGATCGGTAACAAGTCAACAGCATTTGTTATAATGGAACACTTTAAGTTATTACACACTACTTGCCATCTGCTAGCTCATGTTATAAATAAGTTTTGGTATCCCGCGAGTACTGCGTGTTTTAGCAACAGAATGGAATGAAATAAGAGTAAAAAATATCTTGCTGGTGTCTACGAATAAGAAGTAAAATACATTACAATTAAGTGTAAAAATGTCTGTCTGTTTGTTAGTTTGAACACGCATCATTGTTAAAGTACTGCGTTCATGATAAAAACTTTTAAGAATAAAATCATAAAGCATATCTTCGAATAACATTTCCTTTTTTTATTCATTAAAATCGGTTGGGTCTATCAAAAGTTATTGTAATATTACTGACGACGCGACTTAAGTACGAGAAGAAAGCAGATAGTAAGGAGACATAGGCGGTGTTCTTACTAAAAAGTTAAATACGTATTAGATACATGCTTTAAAAGTTTTCATACTAAATGCACCGCGCTCGCCCTCGACGAGTTCGCGTTATCCTATTTCCACACGACTAACCTAACCTAATCAAAGCGAGACAAAAGAACAAGATGGCGAACTTTCAGCGAGCGCGGTGAATTTAGAACGTAACCTTTTTAAAGCAAGTATTAAATACGAATTTAACTTTTTTGTAATAACACCGAATATATTCAGGTGACATTATTAGTCACTGATTTGTACATAACGTTCCACGCGGACGAAGTCACGAGCATAGCTAGTTTTATAATATAGCTAGTGATAGGTTATTGATTTTCAACTGTGGCAAAATTGGAATCACAAAGTATATAATTTAGGTTAAGATTAATATGTAAGTTAGAATAAGTTTAGTTTATAAGCGTGATTGTTATAAACAGAATTGACGGCGAACAATTATATCCAAAACTGTAGAATTAAGATAGTCAGTATCAAATCGCCCACTGTGCTTATCTATACTAATATTATTAAGAGGTAAAACTTGTGGGTTTCTGAGGTTGGAAGGGGTAATCTCAGAAACTACTAAACCGATTTTGAAAATCCTTTTAACAATACAAATTTTTAGCTTGGATTTGCAAAGTAAGTCGAAAAAAACGGTCGAACGAAAATATTTCTTACGAACGGTGCCTTAATAATGAGATATATATGATAGAGTTGTAGAGAAAAGTTGTAGAACTCTTTATAATGTCTACAATAAAGTCACCGACAGTATATGTCTAACTTTTATATTAGGTCTGTACCTATGAAATTGTCGTTTTGTATGAAAAAATGTAAACGAATTTTTTTCATGTATTTTTTATTTGTATTAATCGAAGTAATCACCCATGCAATCAATGCATCTTTGCCAACGCAGTGGCAGTACATTGATGCCCTTCTTAAAGAAATCAGCTAGACGGTAGGCAACAAATTCTTCAAAGACATTTTGCACTGCCTCTCGGGTATTGAATTTTTTTCCGCCAAGGAGTTATCTAAATTCTGGAAAAAGTAGTAGTCTGTAGGCGCAAGGTCTGGGGAGTAGGGCGGATGACGGAGAACTTCCAACCCCAGTTCTTGCAACTTGGAGACCGTCTGCTATGAAGTATGAGGTCGCACGTTGTCGTGCAGGAGCAGCGGGGACGAGCGCTTGACCAATGCTGCTTGGAGAAGTGCGAGCTTCTCCATCACTGTGTTCAGTTCTTCACAGTCCACATCTGCAGTAATGCTCACCCTGTTTGGTAAGAAGCTGTGATGAATCGCACCGGCGCTAGACCACCAAACAGTGATCATCAGGTAACAATGCGGTTCATAATTCCTTCATTTGTGTGTCTGTTGAGCAGCGCAAGGCACGTTTCGACGCGTACTTCGCGCTGGTGATCATTGAGTTCGTGGGGCACCCATTTGTCAAGCTATTTTAACTCGCGAATTTGACGCAAATGGATCAATATTGTTTTGACGCTAACGTCGAAAGCTGCTGCTAATTCAGCCGTAGATTGTGATGATACACAATTCCACAATCGTCTTTAATTCGTTATTGTCGACCAAAGTCTTCGGACGACCGCGAGCTTCATCTTTCAGGTCGAAATTCCCAGAAAGGAAGCGAGCAAACCAATAACAGGTGGTGCGTTGGTTTGTAGTGTAAGCTCCGTAAACGTCGTTGATGTTGCGTGCCGCTTGTGCCGCGTTGCTGCCACGACGGTACTCATATTCCATAATTATTCGAAAATTTAACGTATCCATGATGACAAAAAAGATTGAAATGCGATACAAACGTAACACTAATCAATAAACAAATGACTACTTTTGGTAAAAGAATTCCATGTTTTTAAAATAAAATTAATTTGAAATTAGAATTATTAGCCAAACAAAAAATATTTTGATTTGAAATGGCCAGTACTGCAGAACGGCAATTTCATAGGTAAAAACTTATTATTTAGTCACAAAAAGTAGTTTTTAATAAACGTTTACCGCCAAACGAAGTGGGCGCGGGTAGCTAGTATTACTATATGCAATAAAAAAAAGTTAGTGTAGTGATATATATTTGAAAACTATATATTTTATCTAAATTATTTGTGAGCTGTTCTTTATTCTTTGATTGTAATTTTAATGTTAGTACTAAGCTTCCTTAACCCATTCCCCGATTATAAGTTACTTTTGCCAAATCTTATTATTAATGCTTAGGCTCAATGGAAAGGTTTAATGATTATAGGCAATGATATTCTGATAAGTCCTCTATCGAACTGTAAATAGGGATTCATTTAGATAAATAAGAGAGAATTCAATTTTATTTATATTATAAATATGCCTTTAATAAGTGAAATACAAGTAAAGGTCGGGCCGGTCGCTTGTTAAGTTCATTTGTTTGTTACGAATAATTCGTTAGGACGTTTCATGTTCTCGGTTCGCGCGGTGCGAGCCGTGGAACAGGAGTACCAGCTGTTTAATTAAAATGTTTTGGCGAAGAGTTATTGGAAGGCGAGGGTTGCCAAGAAAAATTGCCTCACCGAATATGTCAACAGACCAGATATTGACGTATGTTGAAATTACTACAACTATAAATAACGGTACGAAATAAGGAAGAATTGTATAGTAACGACAATAAATTAACATAGGTTAATTAGTGCGGCTAATGGGCGTTGGTCTGCCTGGTTATAAAATATGTAGTATAATATGTATAATTAATAAGTAGTAAAATATGTAGTAATAAACAAATAATGTGATAAAGAAAGGTAATTAGTAGCACAATCAAACTATATAGAAATGGAATTAGGTTGAATACGAACGTATTTCCGAATGTTACGTGTTTTTCACTTACCATGTCCCTGTTGCTAAATGAGTTTGACCCTCTTTTTACCTCTTCGCAATTGGTTAACTGCCTTCATCGCAGCTCGATGTTTTTATAGTTTCTCAGCATATTGACAGTACTATGTTCGATGATGAGTATAGTACAAAGGAAGAACAACAGTGACCAAAAAGAGATCGCCAATTCATCATCGTCCGCCACTATTTTATTCCCTTGGAAACTCTTCAGCTGTTGGTAGTTTCCAAGGCGCGATAAATTTATAGAGTTACTGCAGTGGCCGGTGAGTCTCGAGTACATATCGCTACCAAGTTACTACCCAATTAAGGTAGGTGTTAAGCCTGATTTACGATGACCGCAATTGAATAGGATATGATCACCATATTCTACCACTAAATAAAACTCTAATAGGGAGAGTTGTGCAAGATAACATAAACGTAATTTAAGGAACCCGGTTGTGTCATATGCTAACTTGAAAATGGAATGCTGAATTAGGCTATTACTATTATTGGTCTCTCCACTTCAACATTTACTGAAATGCAAAATTTTCCCTCTTTAAACAGTCCAAGAACTTTCGTACAATATTTCGCATTGATGTTGAAAAATTGTAAGATATTTTTACTTATCAAAAAAACCATTTGAACCACAACCTGCTACGATATCGCGGTCGCCCTGAAGAATATACAATGGGCTATTTTATTAAATCAGGTTTTGCTTCCATTAATATTAATTTTAAATCTGCGACTGCGTTCGGTAAAAATTGCTGTATAATATAGAATTAATAGTATAGAATTGGTAATATGTTGATACAATTACATTGATTTACATCGATCTTGTAGACGTATTTATTATCAAAATTTTTCAATTTGAAATTAAAAAATTTGTTTGCGTGCTGAGTTTAGTGTCTCACACCTTTAAATTTTACGATATAATAAAGTATCATTTCTGATGTGAAATATCTACAAACGCGGGTAAACCTGATCGTTGGCGTGGCGAGTGTGAGATGTGGCGATGCGATACCATGCGCAAGCGACTGTGCACAATCTCTCTTCCCGCACTGAGCTCGTATCTATAATGTAATTTGAGATTCATTCGATTCGAACAATTTTAATGTTTCACATCTGCCAGGCGTCCCGTGACGGCTCAATTTTTTTTTTTTGGAATCAATCTTCTTTATCCCATTTTCTTTCTTAAGCTTCTTCCAATTTCACTTCAATTATAACTTCCTTTATCGAGTGTATAATAATAATACTAGTATTTAGTGATAATTTGAATCTCCTAACAAGTTGGTAGCACTCTTGTTAAAACTTACCAGGAACTTTTTGTATCATCTCAGAATTCATGCTCCGTGGTATTATTTTCCATCCACTTCACTTGTACACAATAACCAAATTATGTTACGTAGAATGCTAGCAATATTACAAAATATAATGTCAAATAACACAAGATTATGAATAAAGTTTAAAAACCATTGCATGACATAATAAGATCCCGTCAAAAATTTCAATTTAACATTGTTATTTAATTAAAAACACTACAACGTACATCCCAACACTACTCGTTAGCATATTAAACGGAAAAAGCACGAGTCAGATAACCGAAGAGCCGGATTTACCACGACATTACATATTTACATAATTTTCCATTTGTTAACAGAGAACGGTATATTCTCAGTATAAATACTTGTAAGTTATAAAGTTTATTTATTGTTAAACAATATTCAAACATAAATCGTTAATCTATAAATTTTATCCTCTAGTAACAACGAGTCTTTATTTCATTAAAATTGGTCCACTCTATCAAAAGTTATTGTAAGTGTAGTGACGACGCAACTTAGTACAAGTGAAAAATAGACAAGTAAATAAACTTAGTACATTCAGATGGTTTTATTAATAGCGGTTTTTTACATAAGGATCCACCCGGCCGAAGTCGCGGGCACGGCTGATTTGTACAGAAAATGTAATTAACTACAACATGTGTATTTTTTTAATAAAATACCTAAACTGTAGACACTGAATATGCAGCAGATTAAAAAAAAATTGAAAAATAATGAACATTCAGCCAAAGTATAATGTCTTGCCTTTTTCCTCAGGTATGCTTTTGTTCTGTGTATTTTCTATATCGTACCAGCATGCTTAAATTAATAGCTGACTAGCTGTACCCGCGACTCTGAACCAGTTTATTGTATGTTAATGAATAATTAAGTTATGGCAAAATGTATATAGTGTAAATAATCTCAACAACATACAAATATTCATGGCTATAGATTGAACACCAGTGGAATTAATTTACTGCTTTTACCTAGTGTGACCAATTAATAGTATACAACATTTCCCATGTAAAACACTTAGATATCCCGAATTTTGAAGATGCATACTTCTAGATTAATTTTATAAACCTCATCTCAGAGACTACTTTGGTCCTATTTGAAAAAATTCTTTCAGCGTTAAATAGCTATCAAGGAAGGCTACCTATATATTATCACGTCCAATAGGAGCGGAGCACTAACGAAGAATGTTTCAAAAACGCAAATAAAAAATCAATCTCTTACAAAAACCGGATAATTTAATCTATAAATAATATTTAAAACACGGTAAACAAACAAACCTACTTTCGAGTTTGTAATACTAGTATAGCGTCCAGTTTATTGAGGGCCCTATCTCATTAGAATGGTTTGGTTCTGGAACCAAGTTAATACCAGGTGAGGTACCCTCCATACAACTGTACACATTTTGTCGGTGGCGCGACCGGTAACGTTGCCGCGCCATGGCGTCCTAATGAGATAGGGACCTAAAAATAATTACACACATATGTCACAATTTTTCCTCGAGCACAGTTCAATCGATGTAGTAAATCTACGTTCGATGCAAAATAAATATATGATTTTTTTTTTATATCATAGTAGGCAAATGAACATATGGGTCACCTGATGTTAAGTGATCACCACCGTCCATAGACACTTGCAACAACCAGGGGAGTCACAAGTGCGTTGCCAGCCTGTGTTTGGGAGGAGGGCGGGGGGGACAGGAAGGGGAAGGGGAGGGTACGTGGGTCTCCGACTCTCTCACTGACCGAACGAAACGCGACAATGCAAGCACTGTTACTTCACGTCGGTTTTCTGTGAGAGAGTGGTGCTTCCCCGGTCGAGTCGACCCATTCGTGCTGAAAACAATAATAGCTTCAGTTTGGCTCTACCACTACTAAAATACTTTTACTATCTTGAAAATCCAAGCTGGTAAGGATTTTGGAGATCCACAAAGTCTTTGTCACTGGCAGCCTAATGGATAAACTTGCGACATAATATATGATAATTATTCGGAGTTTATGGCGGGATATTAGTCTGTCATGCAGTGGAATTTGTATTTTATTCATAGTCTTATGTTATTTGACTTTATATTATGTAATATTGTTGGTGTTCTACGCAATATATTTCAGTTATTGTGCACCAATGATGTGTATGGGAAATAATATTACTTAGCATGAATTTTGAGATGCTACAGAAATGCCATGGAAAGTTTTAACAAGGGAACCATCATTTTGTTAGAACACTGAACTGATCCCAAGACTCCACAATAACAGTAATAATCTAGAAGATTAGATACCAAACATAAAATATAAGAAGATAAATTATTCCATTAAAATAGTGTTATTTTCAGTGGTCGAAACTCGACCCTGATTTATAAATTTTTAAGTTGCAATATTAATGAAAAATACCAACTTTTATTGATAAAATTAAAACTCAATTACTTACAAATAAATGAAAATGGAATTATCCCTCTATATGAATAATATGTCATCTCTTAGGGCCAGAGTAAAAATGCCTGTAATTGGCATACCAGGTGCTGTAAACTGGCATGCGTGTTGCTGGCATTCTATGAAGCCGCGATACACATTTCGGTAACTTGTTTTTATCGGTAATTGGCACGTTTTTGTGCGAGTAACAAGCATGTGTAAGCTTTAAGAAAAATAGTGTGTGTACTTATGTACACGCGTTAGAAGTTATACTTCTTTGGCGCAACAAGATTGAAATATTTTCAAAATTGTTATCTTTCGCCTTATTTTAACGACACTAACAATAGAAATACATTGAAAGTTTTAATACAAAGAAATACAAAGAAACAAAATGTTGATTCTAGCAAACTTCAGGGTGTCAATTTTTCGTGACGGTGTGTGCGCGCGTCCTAAAATTTACTCTCATCATTTTTCCCTAACGTGCCAAAAGAAGTATAACTTCAAAAATGAATACACAATGAGTTGATTTTTTTAAATAAAAAATGAAAACGCCTTCATGTCGTTCTACAGAGACGCAATATTTTTTATACATACTTTGTTAGGAACGCCATATGAAATACGATTTACACTTTCATATAAGCTAAAAGATGGAGCTGACGAGTTCGTATTAATTGCAACGACAAGAAATGAAGCCAAAATCCTGTTGCAGTGCTATTGACGCATTGCGCTGGATCCGTACCGAGAATGAACATGTATTTAGTAACGTAATGTTATTGTGATTTCACGGTAATCGTGTCATAAAGATCTTTAGAATTGTGCCCTTTACATACAAAACTGGTTCTAAGAAATCCCCCGAAGCCAGTCTATACATTACTGTATTCAAGTTAACTTTTAACGGCTTGTTATTCACTTGAATTGAAACTAGTTTACATCAGCAGGTTCGCTCGCATCATATTGTTATTAATACGATTTTATTATAAATTATAGTACTAGCTTCTGCCCGCGACTTCGTTTAACAATTCGTTCGACAATAGTTACTTTGAGTTTATGCTAACATGCAGCGGAAGCTCTCAAAAAACCCTGATTTTGAAGCCGAATAACATTTCTCGATAAATTAACTATATGAGTTATATACCACTGAAAGAATTTTTCAAATCGAACCACAAGTTCCTGAGATTACCCCCTACAACGTCACAAACTTTCCCTCTTTATAATATTAGTATAGATTGTCTAAAAATTGGAGGTTTCTAAAATATATCTCCAGTAACCTAATTAACATTATAAATGTGAATGTGAGTTTGTTTATTTGTTACGTATGCTCGATTTAACTTTTCGAACGGTCAATATGTAATTTTGCGTTGTCAGGAGTATAATAGGTGCATGGTTTTTAATGAATGAATGAATCGGTTTGTTCAGGGTACTACCACCCGACTCACATTAACACCCGCGTGAAGTAGTTTGCATTGTTGCATTTCGTTTAGTCAGTGAGAGCACCGGAGGTCCATGTGCTCTCCCCTCCCGTTCCTCACCCCATGTCTCTTCCCCCTGTCCCCAAAACACAGGCTGGTAACACACTTGCAACTCCCCTGGTTTTGCTAGTATCTTTGGACGGCGGTGCTCGCTTAACATCAGGTAAGCCATCTGTCCGCTAGCCTCCTATATCACATTAAAAAAATATATTAACACGTGTGAAGCTGCTAGTAAAAGCCAAGTTATAATACATAATTTACCAAATGAAGATGGAATCAAAATAGTAAATGAAGCTATTGAATTTTATTAAAGATCCCTTTTTGTGGGCTAAGGCACCGTTCAGTTAATACACTAAGCGAAACATTTCAAACAACGTATATTATTTTACAAGAAGCCTATGTAGAACAAAGTATTGAGATAAATCAACCCTTTACCTTTATTACAAAGTCAGAGGTGCTCAACCTTACAATGGCCCCTCTAGCCTGCCTCCGGACGTTTTGATGTGTGTGGCGCCCTCTCCATGATATTTACGTAAGCATACCTATCGCAAAACATACTAAGTATATTTTTATTTATATATAGCTATGCCGGCGACCTCGTCCGCGTTGAATTGTATGTAAAAAAGAACAGTGATATATAAATTATCTGAAAATATAACGCTCTTACTTATCTACTTCTCTTTCGTATTTAAGTCGCATTGTCATTAATATTACAATAACTTTTGAAAGAACGAACCGACTTTAATGAAATAAAAACTAAATGTATTTTAATGAAATAAAGACTAAATGTTAGTCGAAGATTAGACTTATGATTTTCATTAACATGTTACAGATATGTAATATATAAAAACTGGAATCTTACTGAGTACTCCTCAAGGCCAGTTATAAAAATAAATGTTGAAATACATTTTAGCTTCAATACAAGTTTATCGCTAAGAAATCTCTAGAAATCCTTTGAACTTGTCTTAATGTTCGACTGCGGAGGTAACGTATTGTATGCTTATAGTATTGAACTTTAATTCAGTGGGGTGAAGGGTAAAAGTGATCAGTTCTCTTGGCATCTGAATGATGACGC
>JACEII010000202.1:1080-50086 GCA_014332785.1 Antheraea mylitta
TTAACCTATGAAATTGCCGTTTTGTATGAAAAAATTGAAACGAATTTTTTTCATGTATTTTTTATTTGTATTAATCGAAGTAATCACCCATGCAATCAATGCATCTTTGCCAACGCAGTGGCAGTTTATTGATGCCCTTCTTAAAGAAATCAGCTGGACGGGAGGTAACAAATTCTTCAAAGGCATTTTGTACTGCCTCCCGGGTATTGAATTTTTTTTTTTTATTGTAGCTCGGCAAAGTGACTGCACTATGCTTGATGGTAAGCACAGTGCAATCCAAAAATAATAGCGGTCACCGATTGACTCACTGTCCATCGCCGGTCGCCACTATCATGCCAGCCTGTAAAAAGCTGGATATGCACAGGCTGATCCCGAAATGCGACCCGTAGAAGCGAATCACTATTACGGGCTTTTTCGCCATATACATGGTGGTTGCGACCCAGTCAGGCTGTAAGCACTACCACCCCGCTTTCGCCATTGCCTTGTTCGTTATTCAGCAGGGTGCACCACGTGCAGGTGAGGTTGGCTTGGGTGTCTCAAGTCTTATGATGTTATTCGACACCCCTTGCACCACGAAGTGAAGCCAGCCAAGGAGTTATCCATATTCTGGAAAAAGTAGTAGTCTGTAGGCGCAAGGTCTGGTGAGTAGGGCGGATGACGGAGAACTTCCAACCCCAGTTCTTGCAACTTGGAGACCATCTGCTGTGTAGTATGAGGTTGCGTGTTGTCGTGCAGGAGCAGCGGAGACGAGTGATTGACCAATGCTGGTTAGAGATGTGCCAGCTTCTCCATCATTGTGTTCAGTTCTTTACAGTACACATCTGCAGTAATGCTCACCCCGTTTGGTAAGAAGTTGTGATGAATCACACCGGCGCTAGACCACCAAACAGTAACCATCATTTTTCTAGGGGTAAGTTTTCGTTTAGGGCATTGTTTAGGTGCTGAACCAGGATCCAACCAATTTGCTGACCGCTTGCGGTTATCAAACAGAATCCATTTTTCATTGCAGGTAACAATGCGGTTCAAAATTCCTTCATTTGTGTGTCTGTTGAGCAGTGCAATGCACGTCTCGACGCGTACTTCGCTCTGGCGATCATTGAGTTCGTGGGGTACCCATTTGTCAAGCTTTTTTACCTCGCCAATTTGACGCAAATGGACCAATATTGTTTTGACGCTAACGTCGAAAGCTGCTGCTAATCTTTTCATGGCCTAAAAACTCGGTTAAAAGTTTTCTATGAATGAAATCTAGCTAAATCGATTTATCGTTCCTGAAACCACCTACATACTACGGTTCACGGAAATAGATGGCGCCGTTTCCGAGATCCTGAATATATAACAATATAAAGATATACAATAATACATATGCATATATATGTTATTATATATATCGATACAATGATAATATAAGTTCCTTGTTTTTTATTTAAAAAAAATTGCAAGTATTTTTAGTGTATTTTTGCGTTAATACTTTCATTTTAATAACTCCTGAGAAAGTAATATGCTTAGTATATACAGTAATATATGATGAAATACAAGCAATGATATCCATAATATCACAGGCAAAAAAGAAATTGACAGTGTTTAAAGAATAAACAAAAAAAAAAAAAAAAAACGTCGAACCGATTATCATTATACGTTTATAATTGAACTATAAATCTTAATGTAGTTAAAAAATTAAAAAGGTACAATTACCATAATCTCTACTGTTTTATGTTTACGTGCGCTACAGCAATATTTGTTTCTAATAAAATCGTCGCCAACGATAGTGGAAGTCATCTGTTTTGGTATCGTGGTCTAAATAGATTGTAATTTATGACTTATTATAAATAAAAACAGATTTCTGTGGTTTTTAAGCAGATAATATTTTTACGTGTGCGGTTGTAAATAGTTGTTATTATTTTGTTGTTTTCTTCGATTATCAAAGATTAGGTTTATTTTTTATAATACTTAAATACTAATAAGAACGTTGCGAATCGAGAAAGATGAACTAAAGTAATACTTTTTTATTGTTTTAATTTTATCCTACTTATAAAACGGTACACAAAAAGAAATGGTTTGAACATTTGACACAACCAACCTAACGACATGTATTCGATCCGGTGAATCCTAACCCATAGTCAATTTGGGTCCTACATCCTCAAAATCTCAAGTAGATTGCATAAAACAGCGAAAAAATAGCAAGAATGGAGTGTTTTTGTTATGATTTTTTTTTTTTTTTGTGGAACTAGCCTAAGCATTTTCTTCATGTATTTCAATCCGCTGAATTCAAACCTGGAGTTTGTATTTGGATCATAAGCTATTCTATCTTCTTTCTAATAAGCTGGATGTACAATTGATGTGTAAGAGGTTTATTTTTAATAACTCGAGAGTCCCAGTTCATCAATAATTAATACTCTATTAATATGTTACGACTTGACCGCGATTATTAGCTTTTCAGGAAGGTACCACTACCACCGATCCCCCTAAACTTTCATGTAATGTCCAGGGTTGTCCCGAGCTACTCTCGAAGCAGATAATCTGGCAAACGCTGCAGGGTGTGGCGTACTGTCACCGACACAACTGCATACACCGAGACGTGAAGCCTGAGAATATACTGCTGACCAGTGACGGTGTCGTGAAACTGTGCGATTTCGGCTTTGCAAGGATGATCAGTACGTATAAACGTATTTTTAAACTCAAAACGTCAAACATTATTTCCTTTGCCGTATGTTTATTGTAGTGGTAGAGCCACGCTGAAGCTATTATTGGTTTCAGCATGAATGGGTCGGTTCGTCCGGGGTAGCACCACCCTCTCACAGAAAACCGACGTGAAGTAACATTGTTGCGTTTCGTTCGGTCAGTGAGAGAGCCGGAGACCCATCTCCCCTCCCCTCTCCTCTCCCTTACCCGCCCTGGCAACGCACCTGCGACTCCTTTGGCGTTGCTAGTGTCTATGGACGACGGTGATCGTTTAACAACAGGTGACCCGCATGTTCATTTGCCTCCTATATGATATAAAAAAAAAACTTTAAAAAAACGGTTGACATAAGCATTTCGTTTAATCGATGCAACAAATTCTATCATAAAAAAGAAACGTAAAATACCAATAGTCTTCGCCAAATTTTTTGCCAAATGTGAATAATGTTGTATAGAACACAAATGTTAAGTTAAAATGCTCATTACATTATAAGTATAACATCGAGGCAACTTAAGAATAAATAAATGTAAATTTTAGATATATTTAATAACATTTTGACTTTGTTTTGTATTAAATTATTGGTTATATTGCGCGCAAACTTGAACATTACGGAACGAATCCGAGCAGTCAACATGATTGCGTACTACAACTGTAAATATATCTAAAAACATGCATGTGGTAATACGTCACTATTACAATGTCATGTATTTAATCCTTAGTGCAGCATATCTTAATACTTACGATATACATATATATACAATATATATAAATCCCAAAATTAACGCAAATTCGAAGTTGTCGTCATTTTCACCATTTTGCTATTTTGGCAGTAAATTATTGGCAACCCTGAAAACAGAATAATTTGAATGTTGACAGTTTAGGGTTAATGAAAATGTAGCATTATATGATACAACAAACTTGTCTTCATTGTTGAACAGTATTTCAAAATAAATAAAGATTGGCGGCCGTAGTTCGAAAATTGTATATAAAATATGGTCAAAATAGTGTCCTAACCTCGTCAACACCATTAGATTTATTCTTATGGAATTGTTTGAAGTTAATGTCTATATTAACAATCCCACAACTACTCGCGCATCACAAGAGGAAATTAAACGTTGCATTAAATGTGTGTCTAATTCTATTTTGTGAATAAGGTAACATTAGGGTACGATGGGATTGACATTTATGGACTTAAGTCCCTATGTAAAAAAGATTAAAAAAAAAACGAAATTCAGTCACAATTATGCACGAAAGTTCATGAAATTTTTTTATAAAAAATTGCGTATGTGCCAACAAAGTCGTGAAGGTCATTTGCACGATGGATTACTCCATAAAAACCCTTTTGCTATATACTTTATGGTACAATGAAAAAATAACAATCTAAAACCTAACAGCTGTGTTGTATATTTAATTTAAGCCCTGCGTCAATTTTGGGACACCTATATTAATAAATATAAAAGAATACAAAGCATTTCCAACACACGAAAACGATTCGCCATTAGCTTATACGATCGCTACATAACGGCTAATTCTAGAAAATAATATGAATAATAAATAAGTTTCATGAATGACTAAATGGGAAACAATTGTGGGAAAATACTAATAGATAACAATGTAAGCATTTGGTAAATTGTAATTATACAAAAAATACTACATATATATATTAAAACATTATTTCGTATGACATGACTCTTTACTGTATAATTTGTATTGAACAAATGCTTTATATTAATCTGTTCGCATAATAAATAATATTATGTGCGTCAATTAAGTATTCATAATTATAATAACTAGACGTCATCCAGTAGTCAAAGTTCGAGTATAATTCTTTTTCTTTTCGCTTGAAAATTAATGAGGTTATTTTATGAAAGAGTTTATAAACTAATACAGAGATAATTTATATTCTATGATATTGTTCGACCATAGACTAACATGTGTTTTGACATTGATAGATTATTATTATGCACATTTCACATGCCAGTTCAAAGAGTTTTTGAAAAACTTCTTATAGCACGGTGGGGAAAATATTTCGTTACGCGTTAAACATAAGTTAGATATGTATAAGTGTCTGTATGGCTCTTGGAGTATACAAAAAATGAGTAAATATGTGGTTAAATATATATACTACGGGACTTTTATCTCTATCTACTTAACCAATTTTGAAAAATTTTTTACCAATAGAAAACCACATTTAGTGAGTGTCATAGGCTATATATTAACCAAAAAATGTAAAAACTTTTTTGTACGTAACGTACGTCGGAGAAATGAATACCGCTTAACGAACTGGGCATGTGTCAGCTAGTATATTTATAAATACAATTACCATACAATTGTCATTTTGAAAAAATAAATATACTATATAGGGAAAAGATCACATCCCTTTATCCGTCTGGGGTAGAAATTGTTATCTCATGTATTTGTTTCCTTTTCCGTCGTACAGGTGGCAGCTGTTCCTCTGAATATTCAGTTCACACTATGATACCGTTCGGTGTGGACGTGCGAAGGAGAGCTAGTAACTATTTAATCGTATAAAACTATTGTAACATATAGAAAGGAATTTGTATATTTGTACGTATTTTGCTAGTAGTTAATTGAGGAAAGGTTTAGTACAACTTTAAGTATCGTCGTTGACTATTTTTCTAGTTTTTTTATTACAGAGTAGTTTGAACGTTGTTACTGAAAAAAAAACCAGATTACGCCCCCCTCGGCAGCGGCTCAAGCCCAGGTACGCCCTCGGTGTGGAGCTCTTGAGTGCTCTGCTCGCGCGATACAATGACACAAAATCTTACATCATTGCTACAATATCACACACATCACCTATACACACGTGCACGCCTACACGCTTAAAGGCTGTTTTTCTTTTTCAGAGAAATAAACAAGTTCTACCCTTATTTTTCCTTATCCTATCCTATCCTATCCTATATAGTTTTGATGAATTTTTCCGACACAAAATACATATAGGAGTTTTTTTTTTTTCGAAATGACTACGGTATTGACCCAGCAAGGTCTTAACAGCTTCACAGGACTAACATATAGGAGTTGTTGAAGCACGCATGCTTGGTACACATGCATGTTTCAATAACTCATATACGTATATCTAGATAGCTTAGCTTAGGTAATCTCAGGTAGGTCGCGATTTTTACACAAAACAGGCGACAGCCCAAGCCAACGTGTGCCGTGCACCCTTGAGTTAGTCGCTCAAATATCCCAAATCGGCTGAGTGCCTTTAGCGCTCGCCTCAATAGTTCGGTGAAGCTGTGAAGACCATTCCAGGTCAACAGCGTTTTCATTTCGAAAAAAAAAAGAAAAAAAAATATTGACAATAACGCTATTATACAAAGGGTGATGCAACACGTCAAGGGAAAGAGAAGTCGTATATAATTGCGATCATCACTTTCTCCCATTATGCCGCTTATCTAGTATACCCACATATAATAAGAATGTAAATGTAACGTGTCCCTATTTTTCAGATTCTTGTGAAAAAAAAAATGTTATGTGTGTCTGAGAATAAGTATTGAAATACATTTCAGTCATTTTTAGAAATGACTGTCTATATGTCTTTTTGTTTGAACACGCATCACTGGTAAAGTATTGCGTTCACGATATAAATCTCAAAATTATAAAGCATATCTTAGAGAGTAACTAATTTCTTGTTTTATTAAAATCGGTCCACTCAATCAAAAGTTATTGTAATTTGAATGACGGCTCAAGGTACATACGAGTAGAATTAGTAATCTACGAGCATACTAATATTATAAAGCTTATTTGTTTGGTCGAATGCTCTAAGCTCAGGAACTACTGGTTCGATTTGAAAAATTCTTTAAGTGTTAGGTAACTAATTTATCGAGGAAGGCTACATACCATCATGCTAAGACCAATAGGAGCGGATTACTAATCAAAAATCGTTTTTTTTTTCTTTTTGAGAGCTTCCGCTGCGTGTTGGCGTTAGCCTAAAGTAACCATTCCACACGGACAGAATCTAGTATAATATAATACGTATTTATACCTGAAATTGTTTTCGGTGCCGCTATATTAAAAATGGTCAAAAAGTTTTGCGAGAATTGTACAAGATCTTGAGTGAAAGCCAATGTTAAGAGTGAATATACCTACTGAATATTCGATAAATTAAGTATTTTAATTTATACAATTAGCTGGAAAATACCAAATGCCCGTTAAATTGTTAAATCATTTATGACTGACAAATAATGTACACTTTAAACCGTTAGGTTTAGAAGCGCGTAAAGGTACACCAATACATTTTCTTAAATGGCGTGGATAATATAAAAAAATAATAAATTATAAGTGAAATTTTAAAAAGATTTAATGGCTACTGACAGCATACTCGAGTAGTACCCGAATGCAAAATTGGTGATTCTCGGCGATTTCAACGCACACCATAAAGAATGGCTGGGATCTAATAGGACCGATCATGCTGGAAATACTGTTTGGGAATTTGCTCTTGCATATGATCTCTCGCAATTGGTACAAGAACCCACTAAATTACCTGATATCGAGAGCCACGACTCTTCTTTGCTAGACCTTCTGCTAACCTCCCATCCGGAAGGCTATCAGGTCTCCGTCGATGTGCCTTTAGGTTCATCTGACCATTGCCTAGTGCGTTCCATAGTGCCTTTGCCATACCCTAATAGACGTTATGCTATTGGGACCCGGAAAATATGGCACTACAATTCAGCAGATTGGGACGGACTGCGAGAGTTTTTTGCATCCTATCCTTGGTCACAGCTCTGTTTTTCTTCAGCTGATGCAAGTGTTTGTGCTGACTCTGTCACCGAGGTGGTACTGCAAGGAATGGATTGTTACATCCCGTCTTCTGTGGTGCCGGTTGATGGCAAAAGTCAACCATGGTTCAAAAAGCCTGGTTCCTAAGCAATTGATCGAAAGGAAGCTGCTTTCAGAAATTTGACTACGGCACGATCCCGCAAGGATCCTAAATCTCCATATCTGAAGAAGGCATACAACGCAGTATCTAGAAAAGCGAAGAAGACAATTGCTGCAGCAAAATTTAAATTCATTGGTAGAATAGGTGAACGCCTTGCTAGATATCCCTCTGGCCGTCGAGCTTTTTGGTCTCTCGCCAAAGCTATCAATGAAAATTTTTGTCATTCGTCTTTTCCACCTTTATGAAAATCTGATAATTCCCTGGCTTACACTGCAAAGGAAAAGGCAGGTCTTTTTTGCAACATTTTTGCGACAAACTCCACTTTAGACGATGAGAATGCATTGCAACCTAACATCTCACGGTGTGATTATTCAATGCCCGAAATCATATTAACTCAAACAGCTATACGGCGCATTCTCCTTTCTCTTGATGTCAATAAGTCCAGTGGACCCGATGGAATTCCACCAATCGTTCTCAAAACGTGTGCTCCTGAGTTGGCTCCTATTGTTGTACGTCTGTTCAGAATTTGCTACACATCCAGTCAGGTTCCGAGCTCTTGGAAGATAGCCAATATTCATCCTATACCCAAAAAAGGTGATCAAATGGACCCTACTAATTACAGGCCTATAGCGATTACCTCCCTTCTTTCTAAAGTGATGGAGCGAGTCATTAATACACAGTTGTTACGGTATCTTGAGGGGCATCAACTGATCAGCGACCGCCAATATGGCTTTCGTCATGGCCGGTCGGCTGGAGACCTTCTAGTTTACCTAACACAAAGATGGGCTGAAGCTATAGAAAGTAAGGGGGAAGCTTTGGCAGTTAGTCTAGATATCGCAAAGGCCTTTGACAGAGTCTGGCATAAGGCTATTATCTCCAAACTAAAGGCCTATGGTATATCTGAGAATCTCTGCATGTGGGTATTGAGTTTCTTGTCCGGGCGTAGCATAAGAGTTGTAGTTGATGGCCACACCTCTGTAGATTTGGCAATTAATGCTGGTGTCCCACAAGGCTCTGTGCAATCTCCTACACTTTTCGTTCTGCATATCAATGATCTATTGGATATTCCTAATATTCATTGCTATGCAGACGACAGCACAGGAGATGCTGTATACTCTGGTCGTGCAAATATTTTTCAGGTGCTTGTGGAGCAAAATCGGATCAACCTTGTGTCTGAGGTTGAAAGGTCGCTGGACAGGGCCTCTGATTGGGGAGAGGCGAATCTTGTCCAATTCAATCCCTCTAAGTCGCAAGAATGTGCATTTTCCACGAAAACATTTGTAGTACTATCGGGATCCTTGGCGTCTAGCGATGTACAATTCCGGAGTCATTTGGAAAGGAAGGCCAAGTTGGCATCTAAAAAACTTGGTATTCTCAACCGGTCCAAGCAGTACTTCACATCAAGACAACGACTTGTGCTCTACAAAGCGCAGGTACGTCCTCATATGGAGTACTGCTCACACATCTGGGCTGGTGCTCCTGCCTACCAGCTTTCTCCTTTTGATTCCGTGCAAAGGCGAGCTATTCGTATTGTTGAAGATCCTGATTTAAAACGCGGACTAGAGACGTTAGAATTTCGTAGAGACATTGGCTGTCTATGTATGCTCTACCGCATGTATAATGGAGAGTGCTCTGAGGAACTGTTTAATATGGTGCCCTCTTCACCTTTTCAAACTCGCAACAATGAGCTTTTGATCAAATTGAAAAATCTATATCTATAAATATAATAAGAATGTAAATCTAAAGTGTGTGTACCTTTTCGATTTTCGTGAAAAAAAAATTGCTAGTGCCACAAATAGGTAATAGAAATGGCTGTTTGTATAATCACGCATCACTTCTAAAGTACGAAATTCATAATAAAATCTCCACAAGAAACTCATAAAGCGTATCTTCAGGAGTAACTACTTCTTTGTTTCATTAAAATCGGTCCACTCTATCATAAGCTATTGTAATTTTAATGACGACTGGAGTTAAGTACCGGAGAAGAGTAGTAATCTATTCTAATATTAAACTGGATGCTATTTTGAACTTCCGCCTGGAATTGATTGACCACTACTACGTCTTAACGTGTTTCGCTTCGTCACGGAGCATCATCAGATCGATGTTGACTCTTCCGTTGCGAGCTGGCGTGTGAGTGAGTGAAGTGCAAAGTAGCATCCACCCTTGTATTCAATGATGGATTTCCGCAAAGTAACGCCTTCTTCAATCAAATATCTACTGTAATATTATAAAGCTGAAGGGTTTGTTTGCTTAGTAGGGATCTCAGGAACTATTGATCCGATTTTAAAAATCCTTTCAGTGTTAAATAACTCATTTATCGAAGAAGGTTATAGTTTATGTATCATCACGCTAAGATTAATAGGAGCGGAGTATCAATGAAGAACGTTTCAGATCGTTTTTTTTTTCTTTTGAAAGCTTTCGCTGTGTGTTAACGTTAGCCTAAAATAACTATTTCACGCGGACGAGGTCGAGGGCAGGAGCTAGTATATAATAAGACCGTAATTTGGCCTTATCGTGTAACGGCACCTATCGCATAGTTTAGAGTCCGGTAAAGCTGTAAAAAAATCACATTGTTAGTGTTTAAAGGCCGATTGTCCCTCGAGGATGTGAGGGTATCCGATGTAGGATATATCTTATTGGAAGATCATTAACTTTTGAAATTATATTCGTTTCGTCATGGTATTTTCAGCCAGTGAAAGCTCAGCTCATAATAAATTCAAGGACATTTGTCGATTGAAGCGGTCTCTATGCGGGCTACCACGTAGTCATTATTTTAGAATCGATGGAGAAATGCACTTGAACTGTATATGTTAAACACCCGTCTTATTACAAAAATGTTAAATACGTATTGAACATATGTTTAAACAAAGTTTCATCATAGAGAGTCTTACCCTCGTTTACAGGTTGGCATTATTTATAGTAAATTTAAATATTGTTTAACCCTTGTGTAGGTTGACAGATCTCATTTTATAATTGTAATTTATTGTATTGTTATTTGCACGCAAGAGATGTTTCGTAATAAATTATGGATTATGAAGCAATTTTAGAGATTCTCAAGTAAATCATAGTTACTACTATATGGCATTTGACAGTTAATTTATTTGAGACTAGCTGATCCGTGCAACTTCGTCTGCACCAAATTAGTTATCACTGGTTTCAAATGTATTTTTAAACTCGAAAAAAATTAATAAAACTGGTACCCGATTGCAGCCACAACTACTGCTGCTACTGCGTCTCAGGCGCCACGTATCCCGCGCCATTGGAGTCCTTTAGAGCCAGCTCATGCTCGCGCTTGCGGCTTGTGCTAGGCACTGGCTCCAGGACCACTCTCGCGGTCTTCGCCCCGGCTATAGCTTCGGCCTTAGCGGCCTCCACCATATCCACAGCCGCCTCAGCAGCCTCCGCCCCGGCCGCCTTATATGTTCCAACAACTCATATACGTATGAATTTGTAGTTCGCGAATTGCACATATCAGGCAACAGCCCAAGCCGAGGTGTGTCGTGCACCCTTGAGCTAGTTGTCAAATAAAATCGGCTGAGTGCCCTAAGTGCTCACCTTAGTAGTCCGGTGAAGCTATTAAGACCTTGCTAGGTCAATAGCGTAGTCATTTCGAGAAAAAAAAGTTGTTTCATTGTATATGGTGAAATCATAATATCAATAATGTTTAATAAAATGAAATTTATTCTTTGCTATGGAAAAAAATAATTGGATTGAAATTAATGCTTTTTATTTATAAAATATATCAGCGGGCGTATGATTGTTTATAAAAAAAATGTGTCTGACTGTGATAAATTCATATTTCTAATTGCGTTTAAAAGGTACTGAAAAAAAAAAAATCCTAAACTTATTCATAAATCAAAATTTATTGAATCAAAATGCGCATTAAAAATACAGCGTTAACCAGCTACCAGGTGTCCTAAATTCTGTCTATTGATATATTGAAATTTCTATAGGTGGCAGTGTCACGCTGAAGCTGTAACTGGTTTCAGCATGAATGGGTTGTCTCGTTCAGGCTTATACCACCCTCTCACAGAAAACTGACGTGAAATAACATTGCTTGCATTGTAGTGTTTCCTTCGGTCAGTGAGAGCGCCGGAGACCAACCTCTCTTCCCCTTTCCTCCTTTCCCTTCCCTTACCCTCCCCCTCCCCCATATACAGGTTGGCAACTCACTTGCGACACCCCTGGTGTTGCTAGTGTCTATAGACGGTGGTGGTCACTTAACATCACGTGACCCACCTCTTCGTTTGCCTCCTATGATACAAAAAAATATATATTGGTATATTAAAGAACCAGGTATTCTAAAATTCTTGTTCATCCAACGTTGCCGGCTTTTGTACTAAGGTGTCGCAAAAAAGTCTAGTTACGTTGACTACAAATTTTTATTTTTCGTTATCCTGGAGCACCCCTTGCGTTTTATGGGACAAAAAGTATCCTGGATGTAATCTCGTAATATTAGTTATCACTATGTCAAGTTTCGTCAAGATCGGTTCAGTACTTTCAGATTGATGCGTGTTCATAGGGACAGACAGACAGACAGACAGAAAGACAGACAGACAAAAATTGTAAAAAGAATATTTTTGGCTTCTATATCGATAACATAGTCTACCCTGATTAAAATTTTCAAAAAATATTTAATGTACAGATTTCGACTTGTTACAGTTTTATTATAGTATAGATTATACTGTTGTTCCTCATTACGTATTGACGTAAGTTTGACCTACCTCGGTCTCGGGGGGTCGAGGTAGGTTGTTACGCTGACGATACCGTTATTTACACTTCCGGCTGGCGGTCGGACTTTCTTAGGAAGCGCATCGAAAAAGCCGTTCATACTCTCGGTGAATGGTTTCGTCGATGGCGCATAGAAGTTAATCCCGATAAGAGTGCCGCAATACTCTTCGATCCCACGAAACGCGCTAATAAATATGAGCCCATCAGGCTATACGGAATCGATATCCCTTGGGTCGAAGAGGTCAAATATCTCGGTGTTACATTAGATAGATATTTAAAGTTCAATTTACATATAGACAGAGTGCAAAACAAAGCCGCTATGGTCTTGGGTCGCCTCCATCCGTTGCTTTGTCATAAGAGTAAGATGTCCCTCAGACACAAGCTCACTTTGTATAAGACGTGTATCCGTCCCGTGATGACATATAGCTGCCCCGTTTTTGCGCATATGTCCAAAGATAACTTTCATAAGCTGCAGGTTCTCCAAAATCGTGTTTTACGTAAAGTGACCGGTGCCCCGTGGTACATCCGGAGAGTCGATCTCTATAGAGACCTAGAGATTCCTTTTATCTGGGAGTACGTAAAATCACTTACGATTAGTTATTTTGAAAAAGCCGCGAATCATTCCAGTCCGTTAGTGGTATCCGCCGCAAACTATGAACCCGTACCTAACGTTGCGAGTTATAAAAGACGTCCGCGACACATTTTTACCGACCCTCCTGATTCAATCACGTCAGCGAACGATCAGTACCAGCCTGTCCCTCGAAACAGAGCGTGTTCACGCCCAGGCCCGCGTAACCACAGATCACGCCGCCGTGGTCGGGGGGTTAATTTCGCTCCGGCACACCCGATTAGGCCTCCCACGGCAGCGGCTCAAGCCTAGGTTCGATCCCTCGGTAAGGAGCCCTTGAGTGCGTTGCTTGCGCGATACGGTGACACACAAATATACATCACCGCTACAACACTATACGCTTACACATGAAAGTGGAAGGGTTTACTTTTATTTTCCCTTATCGAACTGAAAAACTCTCAATTTTCCGATAATAAATATATGGAGGAGTTGATGAGGCGTGTATGCTTGGTACACATATACGTTTCAACAACTCATACATATATGAATAGTTTGCTAGGTTAGCTAAGATAGGTCGCGATTTTACATGCAACAGGCAATAGCCAAGCCGAGGTGTGCAGTGTACCCTTGAGCTGGTTGCCAAAATAAAATCGGCTGAGTGCCTTAAGCGCTCGCCTTAGTAGTCCGGTGAAGCTGTTAAGACCTTGCTGGGTCATAGCGTAGTCATTTCGAAAAAAAAAACGTATTGACGTTATATATTCAAGATCAAAATATCCTTTATTCAATTTAGACACTGAGAAGGTGCTTATGAAAGTCAATACTACCATATTTAAACTTTCATATTGCTTATTTTAACAAGTAAATAATTTTCTTTCAACAAAATGTCACAATAATAATAACCAATCTTAATTAAAACAAATAGATTTTTTTAATAAGGGTCTGACAAATTATTATTTATTTAAGTATTTCAAAAATTAAGAAAAATTTTAGATACTGTTTAATAAAAATCGTGTTAAACGCGTGTTTAATTTCATTTCTGTAATAAGACCGTAGAAACCTCTCAGATAGTATAGATGTAATCTGATTCGTATGATCCTAAAATCCTTACGCGTTGTGTCGTCCATTTTTATTCTTTTCGACAACATAATACGCTCCCTAAACAATTATTAAAAAGCAATAAAGTTCAGAATTAAACATAGCATCAGTTATTAATCATGTTGCAACTAACTTGAACATATATTGAGCAACCCCGAACCACTTGAATCGCCGAGACAAATTGCAACATGGAGTCGGAATAGAGAATTCGCTGCCTCCGTACGCATACAACTGTGCCACGGCCGTGGGCAGCGGCGACGTCCCGCGTTCACATATTTTGTGATAATGTGAAACATTACATTTATCGTGTATTTATTTGTAATCATTTCACACAGATCGTGAACTTTGGCTGCTTACAAGAATGTCTAAATAAATAGATACGGTTTGAAGTAGTCAGCCTGTTTAATCGCTAAGCATGATGTTTTGTAATTCAATACATTATACCCCAATACGGAATCATTGACATTTAAACTTTCAAATGATATTCTTATTTATATAATATCGCGAATGGATTCTAATTTTCGTTAAATTAAGCGAACGTGTGTAAACTTGTAGATAAAAAAAAGAAATAACAAAAACACTGTTGTAATGTTGAGAAACGATAAGTTTGGAATTTGTAATAACTCCCCCTTCGAGTAATTAATGCTTAATTACACTAGAAAAACGGTAATTATACATTCTTTATTGGACATAATTTGTAGGAATGTTAAGACATTTACGTGTAGGTAATGCTCAAGTAAAATTATATCAATACAGGTATGGATTAAGATCTTACTCGAAAAATAAAAATATAAAGCAATTTTTTTCAGTTTTAATTACTTAAAAACATTATTTGTTAACCAAATATAATTTGTGAGCGACATTTATATATATATACCCCTGGTCGCAATATTCCAATGTGCATTTTTATTTATGACGAGAACTATGTATTTATAAATTACAATTCGTATAAAAATTTTAAAGAAATGTTATTATTATTATATAGGTCTAATCCTGGTAAAACTTTTATAGTTTTTAGTTTACCTTTGTTAAATTTTATTATTACTGCTTAGCCCCTCTGAAAAAGGTTAAAATTTATATGTATATATGTATATACATATATATATAAATAGCCATGATAATATTCTAAAAATTTCTCTGTCCGTCATTAAAAGTCTCGTTAAGATAGGTTTGAAATGATACATTTTTTAATTGAAATTATTAATATTAGTCTAGTTTCACATTTGCATTGTTATATATAATGTAATGCACAATGTACATGCACGCGTCGCTAAGCTAGCACAATCGCCATACTTCACGAGAATATATCATAAGTTTTTTTTTTATCGTAGCACGGCAAAATTACTGCATTGTGCCTGATGATAAGAACAGTACAATCCAAAAACAATAGCGACCACCGAGTGACACACTATCCATCGCCGGTCGCCACTGTCATGCCGACCTGCAAAAAGCTGGATATCCACAGGCTGATCCCGACACGCGACGCGCAGAAGCGAGTCAATATTACGGGCTTTTTCGCCATATACATGGTGGTTGCGACCCAGTCAGGCTATAAAGCCCTACCACCCCGCTTTCGCCTCGTTCATTATTCAATAGGGTGCACCACGTCCAGGTGAGGTTGGCTTGGGTGTCTGTAATTTTTTCCCCTACCTAAAACCAGTCAACGCAGCTAAAGAGGTGTTAACTTCAAAAATATTTTTACTGTGTGTATATAAATTGGTGTGTCTACCTAAACGCCTACATCTTCACATATCCAGATTCCTGAAGTAGATGTAAGTGATCTGTAATGAGAGCTTATTTAATTGGAAAATGAATTTAACTATATTATACCTCAAAGTAATAAAATTAGTCTGATTATACAGGTAGATTGATCTTAGCGACTCTACCAATCGACAAACACAGACAAAAATTGCTTGTAAAAATGAGATGATTTTGTCTATGTTTAAAGGTAACATTTGATAGATCTCTTTTTGCATTGTCTTCATTCTTGCATATTTCAGAAGCATAACAGTTGGGACCCACGTTCTTACTGGATTACGTCCCAGTATAAAACTTCTTGTTATCCGTTACGTCATGCGTTGGCTTACCTTGACCTTCAAGTTAACGAGAAATTGTAAGCAGTTTACCGATCACATCAATTTTCTACGTACTGTGCGTAGTTTTTGTTTCAAAAACACGGTATTTTTTACGTTTCAGTGAAGAAATATTGATCAATAATAATTGGGCAGTTATACTATAGTCATACTATATTTAATTATAAAGTATTTTATAGAACTGTGAACGTTTAATTCCATTGTAATTATTGACCAGTTAAAGTAGACTCTTAGTATAGTATAAATATTTAGATTTTAGAAGTAGTTAGGTACCTAAGTAATTTGGACATTCTTAAAATGTGTAGTAATTTATGACTACTATTACGATAGTACTTTCCTAAGCTTTTCCAAGAGTTTAAAATAAAATAGAAAGATGTAACACGTGACATTCGTAACAAAAAACAATGTATTCTATAGGAATTAGTTATGAATGTAAAAAAGTGGGAGTAATTTTAGTAAAATAAAAAACCATAAAATAGCGAAAATTGGGTGTTTTGCTAATGAAAAAAGATTGTGGAAAACTAAGCATGACTCTCATGTATTTCGATCTGCTAAGTTCATATCTATGTAGCTTTGTTGTTGGTAGAGTCACGTTGAAGCTGTTACTGGCTTCAGCATGAATGGGTCGGCTCGCCTGGTGTAGTACCACCCTCTCACTGAAACACCGATGTCAAGTAACAGTGCTTGTATTGTTGCGTTTCGTTCGGTCAGTGAGAGCGCCGGAGATCAACCTCACCTCACCTTCCCCCTCTCCTCTTCCCTTCCCTCCCTTTGCGACTCCCCTGGTGTTATGTCTATGTTTTTTTTTTTTATACTACGTCGGTAGCAAACAAGCATGCGGGCCGCCTGGTGTAAAGCGGTCACCGCAGCTTATGGAGGCTTGTAACATCAGAGGTGTCACATGCGCGTTGCCGACCCCTAAATAACCTATTTATTTTCCCCTTGAAGTACTTCATACTGTAGTCCCCAGGAAAAACTTCAGCAGGAAGCTGATTCCACAGTCGGATCGTTCGTGGAAGGAAACCTCTCTGGAACCGAACCGTCCGAGACCATTTCGGTGCCGATTACGAGCGGTGCGATGGTAGAAAGATGCCTGTAGCTATACAGGCATGATGTTCAACAATTCCTCGGAACACAACCCATTATACAAGTGGTAGAACACACATAAAGAGGCGACGTCTCTCCTGTGACTTAGTGGTTCGATACCGTTTGTAAGCTTGGGATCGCCAACAATTCTCACAGCTCGTTTTGCGCTGAGTCAAATGGTCCAAGCTGGTATCCAGGTGCTTCCGCCCAGTGATGACAACAGTACTCCATATGGGGTTGAACTTGTGTTTTGCATAACAAAAGTCTTGTAGACCCGGATCGGGTAGTATTTGTATTTAATTTGATCTGCTGATCCGAATCTGAAGTATATTTGGACCTTTAACCATATAAAATCTAAGTAAATCGTAAAAAATCGATAAAGATTACAAAAAATGCAATTATAAACATGTTTTTTATTCAAATGTCAACATTTTTTAAATCTCTAATATATTTTTTTTATTCACATAATAGCAATCTTTTGCAATATTCAAGGTTTTTTTGCGATTTATTTACATTTAAAACTAATTAGGGTCTAAATAAACTTCACATTCTGAATAAGTTGATCGAGACACATGAAAAGTATGGTTGGTCTAGTTCCACAAATTTGTTCATAAACTTAACATCAATTTGCTTGCAACATGCTATTTTCTTCGTTTTTATTGCAACTTAGTCGAGATTTTGAGGATGTACGGTACAAACTGACTTTAGGTATGGACTCAGCGGGTCGAAATACATGTCCGTAGGTAGGTAGCATCTAAAGTATAAACCATTTTTTTTTGTGTGCCGGTATATTTAGTCGGAATAATAGCCATGAAAATCTAAACCAGTGATGGGCAAAATACGGCCCGCGAAAGTATGTAATCGGGCCCACCGAGGGTCCATCCATCCTAAATATTCGAATTCCATATATCTCACACGCCTAACGAGGCGTAAATGTAAAAAGTATTTTGTTTATTAAAAGCTTTAATACAAAATGCATTTTTTCTATAATTCTGGATACATTCTCTCTAGAATTTCTTAAACTTTGTGGCCC
The DNA here is from genome assembly GCA_014332785.1 of Antheraea mylitta. Classification (NCBI taxonomy): domain Eukaryota; kingdom Metazoa; phylum Arthropoda; class Insecta; order Lepidoptera; family Saturniidae; genus Antheraea; species Antheraea mylitta. The sequence continues at coordinate 19,264 of JACEII010000202.1, forward strand.
GCCATTAATAAAGTTTGCCTGCCACTGGTGTAAACACTTAAATGAAAGATCACCTAAACTTGTTTTGCATTCAAACGATGAACATCTACTAAAACATCCCGACGATTTAAAAAGAAAAAAAATAGTCTTAAAGTGTTTGAATTTATATGTCATAACGTATATGATATACTACTTGCTTTGTCAGTTTGCTACAGAACCCATGTAGAACTAATAATATGATATAATTCCAAATATAGAAAGAATATAAAGCTGGCTCGAGGTGTTCCGTGTTCGTAACTACGGACATTTCCAAAGCCTATAAATAGAAGTCGGCCTTCATCGTTGGAACCTTGGAAGTATTTGCAATGCAATCCGTGCCAACTACATTTCAGGCCTTGGGAGCTATTAAGCAGAGCCTATCTTGACGGGAAGTTTCATCAACAATAAAATTACACCTGTTATTACTATGTAGATATATTTTTATACTACCTTCTGCCCACGACTTCGTCTGCGTGGAATAATTACTTTGAGCTAACACTAAAAAATAATATTTTGAAACATTCTTCATTCGTGCTCCGCTCCTATGTGTCTTAGTGTGATATATACTATATATCATATAGTTTTTGCTCGATAAATGAGCTACCTAACACCGAAATAATTTTTCAAATCGGACTAGTAGTTCCTGAGATTAGCGTGTTCAAGGAAACAAACTCTTCAGATTAGTAATATTAGCATAAATAACTGGGTTATTGATTCTGTTTATAATAGTCAGCAATATATTATACTCAAAATCTAGTATTCTACAGGATTTAACTAATAAATATCTTTATGCAAACATGCCCAGGTCCCGGTGAGAGCTACACGGACTACGTAGCAACAAGATGGTACCGCGCCCCGGAGCTGCTTGTCGGCGATACTATGTATAGTACACCTGTCGATGTCTGGGCTATAGGTAGGTTTCATTAAAAGTGTGTGGTATCTGTCTTGGAACAGATTATTTTAAGAAGTCAAATTGAATCAGACAGATCTGTTGAGCAGGGCCTATTAAGGTGATCATTCTTATTTTTAAACAAACTGGATATTGACATAATAATTGTCAAAGTGCTTTACAATGCTATAAAGTATAACATACTGCGCTTTACAATGCAATATATCGTACTTTACAGTAAAGAGTTTCCATGTAAATTAAGTTACATACTTGCAAGTATCAATTAAAGTCTGTTATGAGGGAAAAGCGTTGTGCCACGTTACCAAATCACACTTAAGGGAACGAGGGCCTAAAGATCTCCTTACGTGATTTGTGGACGTTTCCTTATCTATATTCAATCACATAGTTCATTCAATTATACGATATTATTCTGAAGTGTTCGATAAGTTTTGATTTATGCGGAATACTTGTAAAATAAAACTACGATTGACCTATTTGTATAAATTGCAAATAATTATCACCAGGCGCTTATAGTAAATTCATTTCTGAGTGGTGTTAGGACACTCGTGCTTGAGCAATTAACGGCCAATGCACACTCATTAAAAAAGTCGTCATAGTGCCTTGCTTTTTGATTATAAGTTTTTAAGATACTCTTTTTTTATAGAATTAACGTTTGAATACAATCTTATCTGATATTAAATACTTCCGTGCAGTGGCGGATTTGCCCTAAGGTCCAGGAGGCCCGGGCCTAAGGTGGCCAATCGTGATAAAAAATTCACTGATGATAACAAGAAATGCTCAAAGTATTAAAATATTCTAAAAACTCGTATACATTATCATTGGCCACACTGCACCGCATCGTATGACAATAATCTTCCTAAATCGAATCGTTTTCGATAAAAGTTGGTAAAAAAGTAAATTCATTATGTACTCAATATGATGGGTGCTGAAAAAGGGGCTGGTACTTACTACATGCCCTGGCGCTTAGGGCGGCCAAGACTGCAAATCCGTCACTGCTTCCGTGCTCTAAGATGGTAAACACACTCAAGCGTACTGTGTACTGAATCTTAAGTACCGCTGGCGGAACACAACTAAAGTTTCGACGATAGATTTTCAACTTAAGGGTGCGTTGTAGAGACATCGCTTCGAAAGAGTGCATTGCGGTCGTGACCTATAGGTATGCGCGGAGAGGTGGGGAGTGGGGAGAAAAGAACATAAACTCACATGAGATTCGTAGTGGCAGACATATCTTACAAGCTGTATATTTACGTGTATTATTATATCCTATTCCTGTTTTTGTCAAATATGATCTAGATTTGATTTGAAAGCCAATATAAATTAAATTCTTGAAAATATAAAATCTTAATGCATAATGCACGACCCATCTTTATATATTTTATGTCTTGTGCGTCTAATACAGATAGTCCGTTCACTCCTCCGTCTCTCCGCTCACTTACCTATGTGTGTACCTATTACCTACGATGCAGTACATCGAATGCGGTCACACTATAGTGAGACATAGTGGCTATACCCGACCAACCAACAATTTCCAGTTGAAGTTGTTTGCCGCAACACTGTGATTTTTTTAATCACTCATGTTGGCGATATTTTCAGGATGCGTTTTTGCGGAACTACTGTCAAGCGAGGCACTGTGGCCAGGTAAAAGTGACTTAGATCAGCTATACCTCATAAGGAAGACGCTCGGTGATCTTTTGCCACGACACATGACGATTTTCTCGCAGAATACTTTCTTTCAGGTAAATCGGTGTAGCTATTTCTGGAGTTATGAGCCTGGTACATTCAGCAATTGAGTTTTATTTTTGATATTTTGCTGAATCTGAGGCTCTGAGTAATTTTTAAAAAAATTACTCTATTTAACTTTGAAATATCACTTGCTTTTTTTTCAGGGTATGGCTCTCCCAGAGCCGACAGCATTGGAGCCTTTGGAAAAGAAAATACCACAGCGCTATGTCAACAATGAACTAATCACCGACTTTCTAAGGGTATGTCCTATAAAAAAAGTGTAAATTTTAATTAAGGCATAACGTATATGTCTTACAAATAAAATCGAATACTAGATGTGTTCCAAAACACAACAGTTGAAAAATGTAAAAAAGTAACTTTATTTTTGGAGATGATATCTTTAATGCTGTTGTGTTTTGAAACTCGATGAAACTGAAATAACAACACTGGAAAGGAACAAAGATTTTTTTTTTTTCTCGAACTGACTACGCTATTGACCTAGCAAGGTCTTAACAGCTTCACCGAACTACAAGGAACAAAGATATTGTGTGAGAGAATGAGGTATATTCGCCATCTCCTTGTTATATTTTGGATTACCTAATACTTGCTCCGATCTACGTTGTATGTTTGTATATTTGTTAGTGCGTGTGTGTGTATGTCTGTGTATTATATGAAGCCTTGAAATAAGCGTCATAGTCAGCGTGATGTTATATTGTTTACTTGGATTGTTTTTGTATGAATATTTTATCATTTTTTAAAGGTTCTCTTCAACTGCGTGTGAATTCAAACATGTTTTTTCAGTTATGTAGATAAATATGTAAGTACTTCAAATTGAGACACCTTTATGAGATTTTGATCACACAAATACATGTACATGTCGGATCGCAATATCTCTCCCGCACTCAGTAGATTGGAAGCAACCAGGGCCGTAATCAAGGAAACAATTTGGGGTTCAAAGAATGTTGAAAATACACTGATAATAATGAGTTATTATATTCAGACATTACATCCATTTTTGTTAGTAAACTTAACCTATGTTAATAAATATATAACATGTTTTAGGTACTAATGTCTTTGCAGTCTACACCCACACAAGCGAAGTTATTAGCTTGTTACTCTTTTTACCAATTTTGTACAGTCTAATACTCACTTTCGATATTTTTCATTAAAAAGTGAATTCAAATCGATAACGTGTCTCTTCATTACAGAAATGTCTAGATAAGGATCCGATGATTAGATGGACATGTGAGCAACTGCTCCGACATCCGATCTTCGAGAATTTCCTCTTCACTGTACCACGTTCGGACCATGAGGAATATGAGAAAGCGAGACGAGCTCAGGTCAGTACACTTTTCTGATAAATTTAAAGCAATGTCGCCACATTTCCATATACCCTTTTTATAAAGATCTATTAGTTTAAAATTCCACAGAGTTGACATATGTCAGACTTTCATGTCACTGTGGTTAATTTGTTTCAGAAATACTATCTCTGAATATACTTTTTAGCTACTAGCAATTGCCCGCGGGTTCGCTTGCATTAATGAAAAATTAATCTATTTATAAATTTATATTATTGATTACTAGCTTTTGCCTACGACTTCGTTCGCGTTACAGTATATTTTTATATAATCTTTCGAGAACAGGACTTTTTTTCAGATGAAAGATATTCTATGTTTTATCTCGATATGATAGCTACTTTTCTGGTGGCCAAAGAGCAGTATAAATGGAGGCTTTGCACTGTTAAAGCGTTTTGTAATGATTTCAAACTTTATAAATAATCGAAAGCGAAATATCAATTACAACACAATAATTTAATCATTAATATGATACTATTTTTTATTGAGGCTTATTGCGTGGGCAGATATCGTTATCCCTACGTGATTGGGGTCATGTCCATTTTCCTTTACCTGGTTACATACCTGCATACCAATATTACTAAACTTAAATCTTTTCTGTGACATTATTTCTCATCCACTTCACTGGTGAACAACAACCACACCATATTACGTAAAACACCACCAATATCACAGAATATAGAGCTAATTAAAGAATATAAAACAGAATTATAAATAAGATGTAGAATTAACTACATGACATTCCAAGATTCCACCAAAAACTCTTCTAGACAATTATAATCTTCAATTGCAAATATTAAATTCCGCAGCATGAATACAGAAATGCGCAGCAGCAATCGAACGCGGATGATATATCGACAACTGTAATATCGGAAATCACAGTCGTTAGTAAAGGGAAGGGCAAACGAAAATGAGAGTTACCCATAACTTAGGAATTTAGTTTCCGATGTTAATGTGATGCTAATCGCCAAGGTTAGAAAGTTGCTCGATGTGTAGTTTTATCTTGGTAATTTAAACTAAATTAGAAATTTTAGGCAGTTAAATGTACCTCTAAATAGAAAACAGAAATGTATTCTATAATTTTGAGCCCGTAGCTTACTTTACAGAGTAATGTTAATTTGATTATATACATTAATTTGATCTTTTTTTCTACATCATTATCGCCACCGCCCAGTAGGAGACATGACATTGCAAGTTTCTTCAAATCATTTCATTTTTGTTACAACTTTTTTCTTTTTTCGAAATGACTACGCTATTGACCCTGCAAGGTCTTAACAGCTTCACCGGACTACTAAGGCGAGCGCTTAAGGCACTTAGCCAATTTTATTTTGACAAACAGCTCAAGGGTGCACGGCACACCTTGGCTTGGCTGTTGCCTGTTGCATGCAAAATCGCGACCTTTCTTAGCTAACCTAGCTAACTATTCATATATATATGAGTTGTTGAAACGTATATGTGTACCAAGCATACACGCCTTAACAACTCCTCCATATATTTATTATCGGAAAATTGAGAGTTTTTCAGTTCGATAAGGGAAAAAAAGTAAACCCTTCCACTTTCATGTGTAAGCGTGTAGGCGTGCACGTGTGTGGGGGTGATCGTGTAGTGTAAGTACTTGCGGTAGCTTCATTTTTGAACTTAAAAACCAACGATTACTGTATGTGGAAGTAGTCTTATTATTTTAAAAATGTACTTACCTGATTTCGTTCATTTTAGTGACTTTATATAAAATATAGTTTCATTTTTTAAAGTATCTGATCTGCGGTTGTGTAACGTGACCATGAATAGTGTCATAATGTATACTGCCACCTGAGATACAGGATTACCTAGTTTAGGTGGCATCATTACATAATATTTTTTTTGTAATTTTTATGATTTATTGTGTATTGATGTTAGCATATTGTATATTACTGTAATAATCTAGTATTACTTGTAAAATAATAAAACAGCACCGTATTGTATTGTATCGCATACTTTTAAATGTAAAGATGTATGTTTATGAGCAATAAATAAAAATAAATAAAATAAATTATGGGGATTTCAGGTACAGTCATCGCCTTTGCTGCCACAGTTGATAGTGACAGAGCGCACTCAGCCCAACAAAGGGAAGAAAGAGCACGATTCAAGAAGTCACTTACCAACCATCTGACAAGCGCCTGCCGCTCGACAGCGGTTCTAAAATTGTTTTCTTTAAATACATATATTCTGATTGTTCATTGTTTTCGCGTTTTATTTACCTATTTGGTGATTATTAATTATTCCGGACTTAATTGTTTTAGGTATGATTTATCAATAATCTCAAATGGTCTTTAGTAACAAGTTTAATAGAATAAATAGAATATTCATTTAACACCTACTTTTTACAGATGAAACAATCATCAATAATACATGGCACTCCGCCACTCTCACTGACCGAACGAAACGCAACAATGCAAGCACTGTTACTTTAACGTCGGTTTTCTGTGAGAGGGTGATACTTCCCGGACGAGCCGCGCCATTTATGCTGAAACCAGCGTGGCTCTTCCACCTGCAAATACCTAGTCATGTGGTATATTACTATTGTATATGTATGTTATAGTTTGTATGTTTTACTTGTACACTCTAAATACCTTTGATTCTTCTCTCTCAAATATATCTATTCAAAGGTTGCCTAGAAGAGATTACTATTAGCAATATTGCTGCCCTTTATACAAAACATATAATTCCTAATTATGTATTATGGTGTACAATATAGACTAAAAGAAACCTGCTGCTTTCCACCATCGCACCGCTCGTGGGAAGCTCGGCTGGGAGTTCATCCTCACTCATTGGAACCGAAATGATCTTGGACGGTCCACTTCCAAAGACGTTTCCTTCCACGAATGATCCGATTGTGGAATAAGCTTCCTGCTGAAGTTTTTCCTTTGTACTACTTTAAGGGGAAAATAAATAGGTTATTTAGGGCTCGGCAACGCGCATGTTACAAACGTCCATAGGCTGCGGTAACCGCTTTAGATAAGGCGGCCTGTATGCTTGTTTGACACCGATGTGGTATAAAAAAAACTTTGACTGTTTGAACAAGTGAGCCAAAGCTTTAGATAAGGAACACATAGGGATGAACCCAGAACATTAGAAGTGTGACTATTTTTGTACAACTTTCATACTACCTAAATCATAACTCCTATATATTCCTTTCTAAAATTAAACCATTATAAATTAAATACTATGTTTATTTTAAATCTTGGTGTTGTATAACAGATAAATAAATAATAACTAGGTTTTTAAAAACTATAATTTTACATCACTAACGTAATTGCAAGTACATAATATATCTTTATATTATAATTACAAGTATATACATGGTTTTATATCTTTATGTCATCACTCCTTTGTGACACTGCTCCATTTGAAATACTGTAACAAAATAATTAATTTAGAATAATGGACACCATGCATCAAGCCAGGGTTTCAAATGTTACAAATAATTTACATATACTTTAATTTTCAAGACAATTAACTACATATTATTATTAGCTACAAGACTTATTCACAAATAGTTAATTTACATACACTGCTTTGGTATATTCCCAAAAACTGACATGAAAGGGCAAACAGAATATGCCTAATAGCTATGCCTTACTTTGAGATTTTATCGTATTTATTCAGACTAGTCGGCGCCCAGTGGTCGACATTCGACCATAGTTAATTGATTTTGTAAAGTTTGAACTTTATTTGAGTTCTTTTGTCAAAGGGTTATACCTCTATAATCAAAGGTTTTCATCATGGTTACTCAGTTATTTGCCATTTGCCATAATCTTTAATTATTTAAACTTAAAAAATATTCTGTGTCAATAAAAATTGAAATTAATTATAAATTTGAAACAAAAACCACATGAAAAGCTCTCAAATTTTAAGCAAAAATAACTTTACGAAAATAAATAAATTTATCACAACCCATAACACAATTTTCGATTAATCTTACAGGACACCATGGGTGGGTGGTATTTCTGGGTGATATTGAATTAAATGTAGTCTTCATTATGAGAAATAGTGATATGCCCCAGTATCATCATTTGGAAAAGTAATGGATGCACAATACAATCAAATGGTGAATCCAAGACAAAGACGTTATTAATACTACCATTAGCTTTTGAAAATAAATTCTTTTTTGTTGATACATGAGGTTGAATTGCAACATTGTAACCGCAGAGGTCTAAGTCATGGATTACTCTTATGGACAAAATTCTTACTTTGATTATACAAAGTATTATTTGGCTCATTTTTTTATTAATTCATCATTTGTAGGGAGTTCACCATAAAAAATAATAAACCTTACAATAATAGTCATATTTTATAATATCATTGTTAAATGCAGGATGAAAAATGGTAATTAGAATGTAAGAGTTAAAAAATACATATAGTCCAGCATAGCAACCTCTTTTACAACCTTCTGCTTACCTACTGCTTATTTTAATTAATTTAATGTACTTCTAATGCATTTTATATAAAATAAATAACTTTCTGCACTTCTCCGCCATATAAACTTTAACAATGCCAAATTTCAAATTCACCCATTAAGGGGAAATAGGTTAAAAAGGGGTGCAGTTTTTTTGCTTCACATATTAATATATAGATATCTAGAATCTGTTTTATAGAAAATTACATCTCTGCTTGTATAAGCTGCTCCTCTGATTCCACAGACATTTGTTATTTTTTGGTGAAATTATTCCTTTCAAATAAAATAGTTATTAAAAAGTTGTGTAGATTTTCTGTGTTCAAACACATACATAGAAATCTTCATGACGATTGACTAAACATATTTATGAGCTACAGCAACACTTGTAATTGTAAAGTGTGTTGAATAAAACCTCCATGCAAAAAACTTAGGTGAGCCAACTTCTATGGTAGTAGGTTAAATGATGCAGTTTTTGGTGGGATCTCAGTCTGTCATGTAGTAGGTTTTTTTTTTTAACTTTATTGTTGGCAATCAATCTTTCAGATTATTGCTGCCATTGTCGCTTAGTCAATAATATTACAAGAGTCGTGCAATCACTTCAACATTAAGCGTCGTTTGAGTCAATATTCTAATAAGATGGTGGATCTCTTGTTAAAACCTTGCTGGGAGTTTTTGTGGCATCTCAGAATTTCATGCTTCGTGGTATTATTTTCCATTCACTTCACTTATGCACAATAAACTAACTATATTACGTAAAGCACCACCAAATTTACAAAATGTAGATCAAATCTGTAGATTTTTTTTTTTTTCGAAATGTCTACGCTATTGACCCAGCAAGGTCTTAACAGCTTCACCGGACTACGCTAAAAAATAATAACATTACAGTATTAGTTGTAGCAATAATAGATTATTACTACCATAAAATAGTTACAGTTCTGGTTATAATCATGTTAGGTGTTTATGCCATAGGTTATTCAAATGTATCATTGGTAGATCCCAATAATATAGTTTAAAAATTAGGCTGCTAAGAGGCAGCAATAAAATTGCAACGTAGAGTTAACTATATTTACAAAATCCTAAAGATTACCTCCTTCTAGGTATTTTATGTAATGTACAAGTTTTGCACCAACATAAATGAAATTATTTAGCCTTACTAAGTAGACATTAATAGTAATTTTGTTAAAAAGATTATAACGCCTTATTACTAAAGTAAATAGACAAGAAAAAAAACAAAATACATATCAAAATTTATTTACCTTTGCTAAAGGTGATCTCTGTCGGTCCGTCGGTGGCACAAGCTCGTCCACTTGCTGTAATTTATACCAGCCATAATGTGCTCCAATAAGTGCAGGTATCACAACAATGATTACTAAGTTTTTCGATATAAAACTGCGCGTTTTCATTTCAATAAATTATGATATACTTCTGGACTTGTTTATTTTTGTTAGTTTTTAGGTTATAAATAGAGATGCGAACTAATACTATAGCTTTGAATTGCTTTATCAATATTTTATCATACTGAAATATCGATATTAATTGATAATTTAATTTTGGATAATCTATTGATAGTCATTATTGAAATAGGTATAGTACTTGCTGTGTGGTGCCGGCAGAGTAGAATAGCAACACCACATATCTTCCCGTGGGTATCGTAAAAGGCGATTAAGAGAGTGTGAGATAGTAATGGCCCCTTATATTTTCTCACCGGGATACTGTACCATCTGTCTGAGTCCTTCTCTGGTCGTAACGGTTCCCGTTCCACTGGATCCAGAAGAACAAGGGTGAGTATGCGCATCTGTGTTTTGCGCATACACTTGTACACCTTAATATATCCTTTTTTTCTTTTTTTTTTTCGAAATGACTACGCTATTGACCCAGCAAGGTCTTAACAGCTTCACCGGACTACCAACGCGAGCGCTTAAGGCACTCAGATTTTATTTTGGCAACCATCTCAAGGGTGCACGGCACACCTCGGCTTGGCTGTTGCCTGTTCCATGCGAAATCGCGATCTATCTTAACTAACCTAGCTAACTATTCATATATGTATGAGTTGTTGAAACGTATATGTGTACCAAGCATACACGCCTCAACAACTCCTCCATATATTTATTATCGGAAAGTTGAGAGTTTTTCAGTTCGAGGGAAAAAAGTAAACCCTTCCACTTTCATGTGTAAGCGTGTAGCGTGCACGTGTGTGGGGGCGATCGTGTAGTGTTGTAGCAGTGATGTATATTTGTGTGTCACCGTATCGCGCAAGCAACGCACTCAAAGGCTCCCTACCGAGGGATCAAATCTAGGCTTGAGCCGTTGCCGTGGGAGGCCTAATCGGGTGTGCGGGAGCGAAATTAATACTTAGACCACGGCGTTGTGATCTGTGGTTACGCGGGCGTGGGCGTGAACACGCTCTGTTTCGAGAGACAGGCTGGTACTGATCGTTCGCTGACGTGATTGAATCAGGAGGGTCGGTAAAAATGTGTCGCGGACGTCTTTTATAACGCGCAGCGTTAGGTACGAGTTCATAGTTTGCGGCAGATACCACTAACGGACTGGGATGATACGCGGCTTTTTCAAAATAACTAATCGTCAGTGATTTTACGTACGCCCTGATAGAAGGGATCTCTAGGTCTCTATGGACTTAATATATCCTGCGCATCTGATCGCTTCTACTACTGGACTCCGAGTAAGGTTAGGATCAAAGTGGTCGCCATGGCTGAAACCGGTCGGACCAATCAGGTATAGATAATGGTGGACATTTTTAATATGTTTTTATTTTCCATTATATATCGTAAATCATGTAAGCCACAAACTCACCATACACTTCTTCTACCATATTTTATTTATTCTTATTATCTTAAAACAAAATGTAATTTTATATAGATATACATCTATGATATATAATGATATTATACTCATAGTAATCAGACAAATGAACATATAAAGGGAATATTTTTAAAAAATGTTACTGAAAGGTATTGGTACATATAAAACTTTTTTTTTACGTGGGGAAATCCCTTATTGATGCTCACCCTCCCGGGGGAGAGGATGGGTTATGTCCGACTCGCACAGACTAAAACCCCACGGTGTACCGACAGACCGTGATGTTGGGAAGGCAAGGGATCGTTCTACGCTATTCCCCTTGAATAGCCGCCCCAACGGTCCACCCAGCGAAAGGTTGCCGCCGGGCTCCTACCTATAGAGAGGCAGCTGGGTACACGCCAGCTGCCTCGCCCTCGTCCGCCGGACCTGTGCAATGAGGGAATGAGCCCCCGACTACATCCCCTCAGGTTCGGCTACGGGGGCAGGAGGAGTTGGGCATAGCGCCGTCTCCTCCTGCCGGTCCTCCGATGGCGAAGACGGCCACTGAGGGGGTCCGCCTCGCGGGCCCTCTCCGCCGCCTCCTTTTGCGAGATGACTTCCTCGCAGGTACATATAAAACTTATCTTAAACAATAATTACTAGCACCCACTCCCGTTCTTACGTTCTTACATGAGACTTGAATAAAGTTATATTTAAACCTCATTCTATCTATCTATCTCTAGTAATGTACTTACTAAAGTTTTAAAGTACTTTTTTACCAACTGATCCAACCCTAAGCTATCAAACTACAATCATGAAGTAGAATACGTTCAAAATCTCAGCTAGAAGTATTATTTTTCTGCGTTCAGAACCTATAAGACAAACATTTATTTACTAGAAATATAATTAAATTTAAAAAAAGGAATTCTATATAAAAATAATATAACAGCAAAATATTAAATCCGTTTAATAAAATATTTGTGGTAAATTCTCTGTAAATAATATTTAAATTCCATCATGATATTTAATACAAATATTTTAAAATTTGCACGAAGTATATGTTCTGCTTGTTTTTGCTGTCACTTTATAAAAGTTCTTTTTTGTTTACAACTTTTTATACAGTTCAACCAATGATAATTCTCCATGTTCGAAGATTGACCAATCAGATAGTAGATCTAATTTTCGCCGTGACACAATATGTGACACTGTTTTCTATATGAACTTTGAAAACTTACTTTAAAAACATGGTGGCAGCTCAGTGAGGAGGGTGAACCTTTTAACTAGTCATTAAAATTTCAGAAGCTTATTTAGCAGGAGTGTTTGATACAATTTGTAAGTAACATGTTACACTTTTTATAGCTTTAAGTAATATATGCATATCACTATAGACAGTCAAATTCTAGGTAAACACCATACCAATAAGCTTCATACAAAATCAAGGATGACGTCGGAAGAAACCCAAATATCCGAGGAACTGAAAGGATGTTACGAGAATCTTATTGTAATCGACATTGGCGCAAACCTAACAAATAAGAAATACGGCCGTGATCTCGATTCTGTTGTGCAAAGAGCGAAGGATGCAGGTATGTGAAGTTCTTGGGTTTATTATGGCCCAGATAGCGTGCGTTACCGCAATGAACATATTATGTTACAATAGCCAAAGTCGACAGGGTAATTTATTCATTTGAAATGATTGCGCTGTAAATTCTTTGTGAAAGTGTTACTGGTCTGTCAGTTAACTGTGTAGTTATTAAAATATAAAGGCAGATACGAAGTTCGCTAAATTATCTAATGAGGTCTCGGATATCTACATTTTCAGAAGTGTTCAATGTTTATTTACACTTATTATACAATTTAATTACACAAGATATAATTCATATAGATACATATGTTATAGCCTGATATCTATGGCATCCTAAATTATTTAAAACGTTGCTTATATCTGTAAAAAATACTACTTTTAATAATACATGATAATATTTGTATTTAAAATCTTATATTTTACGATTCCTATTTCTGCTATTCACAAATGAAAAAATCAACAACAATGACCAACTTTTTTCATCACTCTCATTCGCTCCAATATTTTTCTCTCCTAATTTGACAACTGACCCTCTTTATTCAAAATGATCATATCAAATGGGTAACTGTTGCAGTATGTCTTATTATAACTTCAGTGTTTCAGCTAGATAGTGATGCTACTGCTAGAATATTGGAAGTTTTTGCGATATGTCAGAATTTATGGTCTGCAATATTATTGTCCATTTTTTTTTCGAAATGTCTATGCTATTGACCCAGTAAGATCTTAACAGCTTCACCGGACTACTAAGGCGAGCGCTTAAGGCACTCAGCCGATTCCATTCTGGCAACCAGCTCAAGGGTGCACGGCACACCTCGGCCTGGCTGTTGCCTGTTGCATGAAATATCACGACGTATCTTAGCTAACTATTCATATATGTATGATTTGGTGAAACGTATATGTGTACCAAGCATACACGCCTCAACAACTCCTATTATTGTCCATCCAATATACTTGTGGACAATAACCAAACTATACATAGTATGGTGAAGCTGTTAAGACCTCACTAGATCAATAGTGTAGTCAGTTTGACAAAAAAAAACTATATTATGCAAGGTGCCACTAGTGTAGGATAGGGTCAAACAATACAAGATTATGAATGATAGATTTAGGATTGTCCCAAAAATTCCTATTCTGATAATATAAAGTCACAGATTGCTTTTATTTAGTATAAACACACTAGAATCTAGAAATTAGAAAGATTCTTATTAAATTTTTAAGCATTTTTATTGAGAGAGCTTATACTCATATATAGGCTACTTCATGTCACTATGACCCTTGAGAGTGGAGCAATCACCACACAGAGTGAGAATAAATATAAGTGAATTAGATTTGTGTGGGTCTCATGGAACATTTTTAAGAAGGCCTAAATTCTAAATGCTCATGTTAGTAAAGTACCATGGTATAAAACTTAGACAAGGCCTGATTTCTATACATTTATGCTTTATATTTGTTTAAACTCATTTAATTATTTTGTCAGTAATGCAAAGTTAAAAAAAATTATAAGCCTAAAATATCATGTTACACTATTGGATATCTATATAATAATAAAAAAAATTGTAAATTGCATACCATATAATTATAACTAGACTTCATTTCTCAAGTTGTGTTACACAATACATTTGCACTGGTTTAGAATGCCTTAACGTTGTTAACTAAATTTACTTATCTTACAATCACTTTTACATTTGAGTTTTTATGTGGTTCAAACTGTGAGTGTGTGTGTGTGTGTGTGTGGTTGAAAATTCTACTTTAGTTTTATTTCAAATTAATAAACATGTATTTTATACTAGTTCTTTGAATGTATAAGATTATCTCTGAAATTACTTTTATGATCCACTTTACTGAAGTATTCAAAATATTTATTAGAAAAATTTTGTTTCTAAGGTATAATATTTATAAACAGTATCCTAACTAATATTATAAATGGAAATCTGAGTTTGCTTATTTATTACTCTTTCATGCTTTAAGAACTCAACCAATCCCATAAAATTTTGTAAACACTCTGCCAAGGCTACAGGACACAGGATACCTCCCATCTAAAATAAAAAACACTCTAGGTCAAATCTGCATTAACTCAAGTAAAATCGCAAGCAAAAGCTAGTATATGATAATTGAGTTTAATAATTTCTAATAAAGCCACTCAATAAAACCTTTTTTTTTTAATAGACTCTATACCAGGTATTTGCAGTATTAACAATAGACAATATTTTCCTTCTGAAGTAATACTGAAGGCATTGACCTTTTACGGAATTAAAAACAAGGGATTCTAAGAATTATCAAGCTCTAAGATTTGTTCTTTATAACTGCAATGTATGAAGATATTTTATCCTGTAATTTTTTTTATCATATTAAGAAATACCAAACAGGCTTGTAGTTCGTATGGTTTTATACAGCCACTGCAGCTGTGTATCTATATATTTTTATCAGTGTTAATAGAACAATATTTTGGAGATAAGTTACAATAGGTTGCTACTTTTAACGCCTTCTATGTTACTACTAGTCTCTGCCTGCAATTTCGTCTGTGTGGAATAGTTACTTTGGGCTAACACTAACACACAGCGGATGCTCTCAAGAGGTAAAAAAAACCCTTATTTTGAATCATTCTCCATTAGTGGTCCACTCTTATTAGTCTTAGAGTGATGATATATCTAAACTAATATAATAAAGAGGTAAAGTTTGTGAGTTTGTGAGATTGTAGGGGGTAATCTCAGGAACTACTGGTCCAATTAAAATAATTCCTTCAGTGTTCTATAGCTCATTTATCGGGAAAGGTTATAGGATATATATGTACGTATATATCATCACGCTATGGCCTATTGAAGCGGAGCACAGATGAAAAATTTTTCAAAATTGGTATATTTTTTCCTTTCGAGAGCTTATTCTGCATGTTAGAGTTAGCCCAGAGTAACTTTTACTACGCGCACGATGTCGCGCTCAGGGGCTAGAAGCATATAAGTTTCCTCAATGCACGAACCATATAACACTGAAAGAATTTTTCAAATCGACCCAGTAGTTCCTGAGATTACCCCCTACAGTGTCACAAACTCATAAACTTTACCTCTATATAATATTTGTATAGATAAGTTGCTAATTACATCAACAATTAGACCTAATGTATTATTTGGCTTACTGTATAAAGGTCAAATTTGTTCAAGTATTCTAAAATGAATGGAGACTTCAAAAATGTATAGAATATTATTTATCTTCACAGAAATGATCTGAAAATACATTTTAATTCATTTGCGAAACAACTTACGAAGTTCAGGTTAATAGTTTTAATTTAGATTATCAATTCATTATCTATACATTAGCAGTCTTAAGGCTAATTGATTAACACCAAATTATATTCGTAAAATACACATCAGAAAATAGTTATTCATTTTAGTGTCTATAAATTTTTTTTTTTTTGTAAATGACTACGCTATTGGCCTACTAAAATAAAATTCAAATGAGGATATATTTTGCAATGACTGTAGCACAGTAAAACAAAAATTCAAATTTTTTGAACAGTTATTTAAAAAAATATTCATACATTCACTTGTTTCTAATTAATTATGCTTAAATTCTATTACTTTGTTTTTATATGTACATTTCTTGGAGTCATTATTCATAACATGTTATCAGATGAGCAATGTTTATTATAAATAATTATGATTATTCAGATTTCACCTTCATTACTGCTTCATTATGTTACACTTAAACATCTTTCACACATAGGTTTTGTTAATTGCTAATCTAATTATTGCTGCCATCAACTCAATTGCCAACAGCTGCCAACAACAAGGTGTCAGTTTACTTTTACTGTTACTTAGAATTTGTTCATTATCATCTTGGGTTATACTAGTACTTATATCTAGAAGCATAAAGTATAAAGGTCACTTGATATCTTAATAGATACGATATGATCTTAATAGAGATGTTGTCTGTGGCTATTTACAACCAACTTCAAGAGGATTTTGATACAAATTGGTATGGCTATGGTGTTTCCCCAGTAGATCACCAATGGTTGTCAATGGTTCAATAAAAAAAAATGCCTTCATCATATGTAGATATTATGCATTTGGTTGAGTATTACAAAAATGTGTTAGTTTCTATGTAGTATGTTTTGCCTTGGTAAAAAAAATATATATTCTTGTGTAAGATGAATATCTTCACCTTATAATAAATAAATACATTACAATCTAAAACTGATATGAATGTCAATTTAATAATGTCATAATATTCTTATCTAGTTTTCTCCAGAGCTTAAGTAGCGTGTCAATATTACATTAACTTTGGATAGAGTGAACCGATTCTAATGATACCAAGACTAAATGTTGCTCAAGGATATGCTTTTTGCGTGCAGATGCGTGGTCAAACAAACGGACAGACTTTTCTAAAAATTATTTTAGAAAAATGAATAGTATTTTATTACATATTTCAAGACATTTTTTTTCCACAAAAATCTAAAAATTACAATTAGCACGTTAGTTTTACATTTTTATTGTATGAATAGATAGTATGGTAAAATTCGTTTACAAGTAATCTGCCCTTTAATTATATACTCTGCAAAAGCACAATGCTACCGGAAATAGTTGAATACTTAATGTACTTATATTAAACTCGTTACGGACAGATGAGCTACCGTATTTACTTTATGTGTCTATGTATTACGAACAGATAAAGTGTTCTATTTTAATTTATTTACCTTTTCTATATTTAATGTTCTCTATGTAATGTGATGTATTATAAATAACGATCAAATCAAAGTATGTAATTTGAAAATAACCGACAATATTATTACGTAAATAACTAATAATGTGTGGAACCCTCACTTAAAGTGTAAAGTAAAATGAACAACGTAAAAGACAAATGTATGGATGACCGCGCCGCGTGTAAGGCACGTATGGTGTACTATATATGTGAATTGTGAATGGACGTAATTGTAAACATAAACCCGTGCAAAGTATTTTATATCACCGGCTCGTTACAATCGATTGTAAATACTCTGAAAATGTACAGTCCACACTGAATTTGTGAAAATTAATCGCTGTTTTATTGAAAAATCTTGAAGAAGTTTATCACTGACTCTAACAAAACTAATAAATGTATTTGATTGCAGGCGTTCAAAAGATAATGGTCACGGGAACATCGGTTCGGAACAGTAAGGAAGCCCTCAGACTGACCCGCTTATATCCCAGCACTATATACTCAACGGCTGGTGAGTATTTGATAAATTGTAATAAAGATTTTAATTAAAAAAAACGTATGTATGTATCCACATTAAAAATTATACTTCTGTAGTGTAACAATTAAAATTAATCATTTTAAAAGATACTACAACTAAAAAGCTGTGGGTACGTCATATGTGCTTCAACAGCACCTTGTTAAAACTTGGCCTGTTAGCTTATTTTCGACGGCTGTCTCGATAATCCGCCTGTGTCTAAGCAACATAATTATTTATTTTTCACCACCGATATTGAGAATATGCGATATTACTTCCACATTTTATTTAAGATAGTATGGCGTTACCATATTACTTTAAGTATATGTGCGTTATCGTGCCATTTGTTTTGTCGAAATGTCATATATAATACTTTAGTATCTACAGCTTTTTAGTTATATTATTGTAGTCCTCTGAAGCTGTTAAGACATTGCCAGGTCAATAGTGTAGTCAATTTAAGAAAAAAAAATGTTTGGGTTTTGTATTGGGTATTGGTAAACCGTTCTACTCAGTTAAAAGATCGAAAGACGAAATTAAATACTTCTGATTAATTGTTTATATTTACAAGGTTTATGAGTAATATATCCTAAAATCTTTAAAATATTAGTTTTAATATTTGTACAAAAGTTTTGAGATACTCTACGCCGATTCATCTTCCATTGGTGTCCACCAATTATCGACAAAATTCATTTCTGTGGCGGGCGGGTAATTTTATGAACGGACAAAAATGCAATTTTGATATATTGTGTATTAAATCAGTCAGTAAAACACGGCCTTGACTTTTTCTCAAAATATCAACTGTGATTGAGTGTGCTTGGAAAACTGTAATTCACATAGTAATTATGTATCCAGATGCCTATTCGTGGAGACTTGTTAATGGTTTTTTGTTGCTTATTTTTCGTAATCAATTCTCTTCTTCTTTTTGTACTTTTTTGGCAATTAATCTTTCAAATTATTGCTGTCATTGTCACATAGTCAATAATATAACAAGCGTCGTACGATCTCTTCAATATTGCGTCGTGTGAGTCATGTCATTATTTTAACAAGATGGTGGATCCCTTGTTAGAATTTTTCAGTGAGTTTATGTGGCATCTGAGAATTTCATGCTCCGTGGTATTATTTTCCATTCACCTCACTTATGCGCAATAAACTATATTACGTACAACACCACCAAATTTACAAAATATGGAGTCCCATAACACAAGATTATGAATAAAATATAAAATCCACTACATGGCAGATTAAAATCCCGCCAAAAACTCAAATCAATTTTCGTATACCAAGTGCTGTTTGGTCGTCGTATAAACTAAATGAATAAATATCAGAACAAACTTTTTATCATCGATCTTCATGGTGTGTAGGCACGCGCAACTTTCATTTTGAGTTTTTACCGGATTCTTACGCTGTCATGTAGTGTCTTTTATATTGTGTTCATAATCTTGTGTTATTTGACTCTATATTTTGTATATTGCTTTTTTTATGTCATAGGAGATATACGAATAGGTGGGAACCTGATGTTAAGTGATCACCGCCGTCCATAGACACTTGCAACACTAGGGTAGTCGCAAGTGCGTTGACAGCCTGTGTTTGGGGAGAGAGGAGGGGAGAAGGTGAGGAGAGGTGGTCCTCCGGCGCTATCACTGACCGAACGAAACGCAACAATGCAAGCGCTGTCACTTCACGTCGGTTTGTCTGTGAGAGGGTGGTACTACCCCGGTCGAGCCGACCCATTCATAATGAAACCAGTAATAGCTTCAACGTGGCTCTAACACTACTAAAATGTGATGTTTTACGTAATATAGTTCGGTTATTGTGTAGAAGTGATGTGGATGAAAAATAATAGCACGAAGCATGAATTCTTATGTGCCATAGAAATAATCTCTGGAAAGTTTTAATACAGGAGGTTATCATTTTGTTAGAACATTATAATTATTGCTAGACATATGTAACATTATTAACTACTTGTGAATGGCAGTAATAATCTGGAATATTGGTTGCTAAAATATATAGAAAACTTCTATTTCAAGCCAAGAGTAACTTTATAGTAACCAATAGAGTGTAGGTGGTAGAGCCACGCTTAAGTTACTACTGATTTCAGTTGAGGTCGGCTCGTCCGGGGCAGTACCACCCCTCGCACAGAAAACCGACCTGAAATAATAGTGCTTGCATTGTTGTGTTTAGTTCGGTCAGTGAGAGCGCCGGAGGCCCGCCTCCCTTCCGCTTTCCTACATTCTCTTTCCTTCCCCTCCCCCCTCCCCCATATACAGGCTGGCAACGCACTTGTGATTTCCCTGATGTCGCTAGTGTCTATGGACGGTGGTGATCACTTAATATCACGTGACCCACCTGTTCGTTTGCCTCCTTTGATATTAAAAAAAAAATAGAACGTGTAATTTCTGTATCTTACGTATAACTTTAATAACGATATATAAAAAAAGAATTTAAGATATATTTTTTAAACACCAGAAGACATACTTGGAGTATAAAATCTACCTTCTATCATTCCATATCGGAAAACTGTAGTCCGGTGAAGTTGTTAAGACCTTGCTAGGTTAATAGCGTATACAGATCGACAAAAAAAAAAAAATCGTAAAACAAAGTGGTAAAGGTACCACGTCTGTTTGCGATAAACTTGAAAACTACTCCACGGATTTTCGTACGGTTTCAACTGTAGATAAAATGATATGAACTTCGGACTGTTTCGATTTCTAGACATATTCAAACAATTAAATAAATAATAAACAACGTAGACCAGTGTTTCCCAACCTTTTTTAGGCTATGCCCCACCTTAACATTTCTAAAACTTTTATGCCTATATGGGGATAAAAGTTTTAACATTTAAAAATTGTTTTGTTCCCTTAAGAAATATATATGATAAGTTTACGAATAAATCATTATGAAATTGTTAACAAAACAACGTAAGTAAAATTTCAAAACATATAATGAAAAACTTACTTAACTAGACTACTCTAATTACCGAGATGATATTTTGGTAACGTCCAAACGAAATTATACCTGATAATTATTTACAGCATTTTTTTTTAATTTGCCTTTTTTGTTAAATTTGTCACCGATATCTAGAATTGCATTTAAATAAACCAAAGCGAAAGGGTCAAAGTCGTTTCGAGACCATTTTTAAATTGCTCCCTTTGACTATCAAATTGCTTCCCGGTGGGGAGTGGGCCCCACATTGGGAAACATTAACGTAGACACAGTAGCGGCTTTTTGGCTTATATTAAATATGTTTAATTCATAGGCGTTCACCCTCACGATGCGAAATCTATGGTAGACGAAGACATGTGGTCGGAACTCCTGGAAACGGCGTCAGCGCCGGAGTGTGTCGCCATCGGAGAGTGCGGATTGAACTATAGCAAGGACTTCTCCGAACCACAAGTGCAGAGAGAAGTTTTCAAACGGCAGGTCAGTTCATAAATAATGAAATGAATCAAGTACTAGTATTAAGTAATTGATCAATTAATTTTGTCTATATAGGTATAGTCTTAATATTTATATACTAGCGGGTACGATGGACGTTGTACCGTACTGATATAAAAAAAAAAACATGACGAATTACAATATAATAAAAAAAACGACAAATTATATACCTAAACCATCTTCAGAAAGCCTTTCCTGGTTTCTCAAGTGCAGCTGCCAGAATAAATTTCTTAAGTAGTCTGGTGAAGCTATAAAGGCTTTGCAAGGCCAATAGCGTAGTCAGTTCGAAAACAAAAAACATTTCTTAAATTGCTCGGCGATAGATTTTTAAAATAAAAGTGGTAGTAAGGCGATTTAGAAAAGGTCCCATTAAATTAATACGAACTTCGTTATAATTTACATAATTTCTTCTTCTTCTTCTTCTATATTAAGGTTTTATTTGATAGGAAAAAAATGTATATTATAATTATTTAGAGAAAGTAGAAAAGTCCAAGTATTTTAATCAAGTGGTGATTAATATTTTACGAGCCCTTAAGTTGTTAACACTGACTAAACTTTATAAAAACCAGTCTTCGTCAATCTTTTTATCGCCTCTGAATATAGATGTTAAGTTTTGCCTCGTGTGTAACATTGTTAAAAATTAACACAAAACATGGTTAAAGTTTTAGTATAGGAATCTAAAATTGGCACTTATTTATCTTCAGGTCGTCTCGATGTTATACATAGAATATAATGCTAATTTATACTTAATTTCTGTCATGCTTAGTTATACTCACAGCGGTCAACAAGTTTGGCGCAGTTGAACAATTAAAACAATTTACCGTTTCAAACTGTTATTGCATACGTTAGTTTAATGTTTCTTTGTTAATTAAACTTCATGATTATTTCTGCCATTTTCAAGTAGAGGTACAAGTATCTTGTGGTACTTACAATGCTCTAACAAGATGGTGGCCATCTTGTTAAAACTTTCCAGGGAGCGGGAGGGAACGAAGTCGTAGTCCGGTGAAGCTGTTACGGCCTTGCTAAGTCAATAGCGTAGTCAGATCGAGAAAAAAAGCGAACGAAGTCGCGGGCAGAGGCTAGTCAAATATAAATTCCGCTTCATGACTGTATTAGTTCTGTTTGATTATGGACTGTATCTAAATGAGCAATTTTATCACGGGAATTAGGTTTGACCTCAAGTAATTTCCTTACTACGGCTATATGCGTTAATTGATAAGCAATCATATAATAATTGCTTCGCTTCGGTGTATGCACGTATTGTGTTATCTGATTCAGAGGAGTACTAATTGCAATTAGAACGTGATCTGGTCTTTGCTTATCGAATTTATACTAATTTAAATGAAGTGACCTTTGATCTTGTCTACAATTTGAACGATTTGTTGTTTTGAGGTTGTAGATGGGATATGTATAAGATTTGAAATTTGCAGTATGTTTCCAAAAAGTATTTCCAGTTTTTCTCTTATTCCTTAAGTTATTTACATCGCTCTCTTTCGCTTTTTCAATTATTTGTATACTTCTGCTCGGTTCTTTGCATCATTTTCTTTTATTTCCACAGTTATTTCTGTCATTCTATTTTGGTATCCCTGATCTTTCTATTGTTTTCTTCACATAGTTTTCTTCTGGTTCCACAGTTATTTGTAACTTGTAGTTTTAGTCTATTCTTTTAGATCTTTGTTCCCTTTTTTTCTATCGCTTCTTTGTCTCATATTATTTTATTCGCCAAGAACAGCTTTTTTTGTAAGAACTTTTAAAAATTGGATGCCGTTTTTTAATATTTACCTTTTCTTGGAAATTCAGGTATTTCGAAACAAAGAGAGAATCTTATTTTAGATTTAGAATGATTTCCCAAAGGTATATTGATGAGTGATTTTTTTATTATTTTGATTCCAATTAGTGGTAATTTTTCATTCATATGCGACCATTTTTAGTAACTCCATATCTATTCTAGGGCTGCTTAACACGGTCAACGGAGATAAGGTATGAATGGGGAAGACGAGATGTTTATCAAATTAATTTATTAATCTCTTCTATAATGTACATTTCAAGAGATTATGATAACCGTATCAGTAAGCCGATGTTATACTAAATATTAATCATACTAAATATTATATTATTTTTCATTTATAGTTCGTTGCTCTTTGTCCTAAAAAGTGAACAATGTAATCGGAAAAAAACTTTATTAACAGGCTTGTAGATATTATACGATTTTTTTTTTTGATAAGTTATTTTCACCCTCGAGAGTTGATAATTTCCATAATTTTATAGCGAAATCAAGAGCGAATTCTCGTCAGCCGATATTCTATAGCCAAATACGTCTTCAGTGGTAAAAAAAACTAAATAGCAATAATCTGTTGCCATCTCTTTCTATACACAGTATAAGTGTATTACTTATCACTCTGCGCAGGTGACTTCCTAATCGAATATAAAATTATATTCAAAATATGTGTAGGAACAATGATGTGAATAATCAATAGTTCATTCATTATTTTCACCACGAGAATCAAGACACCAATCATAGCCTGTAACGTCACAGCTTCCGAAACACTGTTCTTCCAATAACGTGAGAGTTTCAGTGGGAGTCTTTTAAAATAATAGTACAATCGTTTTTTTTCTCCGACTGATTACCCTATTGATCTAGCATGGTCTTAGCAGCTTCACCGAACTATAGTGAAATGATTAAGTCTTGTTTTTACATACCTCGGAAATCTTTATATATATATAGTTCTTATGTCTATGTGTATGTCACTGAAATCATCCTAAACAACTGGACAGATTTTGATGAATTTTTTTGCGAGTTTCCAAGGTGGATTTGATTCAAGAACGGATTAGATTTACAACTGAATGAATCCTGTAGATGGCGCTGTGGTTAAATATTAGGTTTTTTTATTATTATGGCAGGACAACGTCCGCCGAGCCGATTAGTAACACTATGTATAATGCCATTTTCGAAGGAGTGTTTCTATATATTTTTTTAATAATTGCGTGTAGACCATTGACATTTCCAGACAATTGATATGATATTGTTAGAGTTAAATATCACGAAGATTCCACTCGTCATAAAATCAATCTAATTCAGTGCACAGAACTCGTGCAAAACAGGCAATGAGTCAGACAAGTCGCCCGGTATGCAGTGATGACCCGACGGTGTATTTTTATCGCGAAATATGCCTTGCATCAACATGCCCGTGTTTAATTGAAATTGACAAACATAGTAGATAAAGCGAGACCGAAGACATCTAGAAGCAATAAAACGTGTCTCCAATTAATTATATCCGTTTCGATTTGTATTGCAATTCTTCGAAATCTGTTAGCAGCTCGATAAATCGATTATAAAGTTCAATCATATTTACAAAATAATTGTATAATTTTAAAAGTCAAACCAAAGGTATTATAAAAGATCAACAAACACAAACGAATAGATAATGTATTAAAGATGACATAAAAAGTTATACGACAATGTTCATAGTTTTTTTTTTTTTTAACTTTATTTTTGGCAATCAATCTTTCCGATTATTACTGCCATTGTCACGTAGTCAATAATATCACAAACGTCGTGCGATCATTTCAACAAAGCATCTTGTAAATCAATATTCTAACAAGATGGTGGATCTCTTGTTAGAACCTTCCAGGGAGTTTTTGTGGCATCTCAGAATTTCATCCTCCGTGGTATTATTTTCCATTCACTTCACTTATGTACTATAAACTAACTATATTACGTAAAACACCACCAAATTTACACAATATAGAGTCAAATAACAAAAGATTATGAATAAAATATAAAATCCACTACATGACAGACTAAAATCCCGCCAAAAACTCATGTTCATAGTTATAGTGTTATTTATCGAGATACATTCAAATAAAAAAATGTGGTATGTTAGAAAGTTAACTATTTTTTTCTGTGAGGGTAATGACATCTCTTTCAATTAAATTATAAACTGTTTGAAATGAACTTTAATCTACAGGGAAAAGGAAATTTGAGAATGGTTTTCTTAAAAAATAAAACTTAAAAGATTCTTTAAATCAATCCTTCAGTTTGCCGTTTATAGATTATATCCCTAAGTTGGTCGTTTTAAGGGATATGTAGCCGATGCTGATAATTCAAGGTTTTTTTCTTGTAAAATCAGCGGCGTCAATATGTGACTAGGAATATCGAATTTGCAAAAATGTAATATTGGCTGATTGAGTTTTAATCAAAATCGCTCTTGACATTCCTTTTTGCGCTTTTCGTACTTCTTTACATTATGCAGGCCGGTACATTAAACATTTTATCCTTAACTATTTGTGTTCAATTTTTCCCACCCTGGGTCTTCTATCGTCGCGTTGGCATAGTTTTTGCCTTAATAGTCTTTGCATGAGGATTCTTCTGGTTTATTTGTAACGCTTACACGACTTAACTACTCAACCGAATATCATTAAGATTTGCATACATCAATATGACTGAAGCTAAGGTACACAGTATACTATAAAATGCAAAAGTATTTGTCCTTGTTAGGACGCAAGAGAAAAATAATAAACATCAACATTCTATTAGGAAGCAGTTACTACATGCTAGGATATACAATACGATATTTCGAGAAACAGAGTGTTGCCACAACAAAAATGTGTCATAATATTCCCTAACTGAACTGGCAATTTCAGAGTATGTTTGTAGGAACTCCGTTTGCATGTTTACGTGAAAGAAACCTTTTCACTGCGACTCTCTCACTGCGTGTTATAAAATATATTACAAAATGTCAAATGGAAGGACTCCTGTTTTTTGTGATTGTCTTGAGCTACGAATCTGTCATTGCTAATTTCTATTGTGATTGTATAATTATTAAATGTTTTCCCAAATGTTCAAAGAAACAAAAAAATAGGTGTAGTATAACGAAAATCATTTCGAATGTATTCCTTCTATCCCAAGGTGGAAATCGCGTGCGAATTGCGTAAACCGATATTCGTTCACGAGAAAGAGGCGCAGGACGATCTAATAAAGATATTGGACGAGTTCGGAAACCGTCTCCCGCCGGTCGTGATCCATTCGTTCACGGGTTCCGTCGATCAGGGCATGAAGTACATCGAAAAGGGTTTCTATCTCGGCATCACCGGGTATATATGCAAGGATAAATCCGACGGCGGTATCCGGAGACTGCTGTCGGAGAGGATCCTGCCGCTGGACAAGCTGCTCGTGGAGACGGATTCGCCGTTTATGTATCCGAACATGAGAGCCTCGAAACTGCCGTTGCACGTCAAGGATTCTTTGACGGAGAGGTTGGTTTTTTAACGTACTACTTGGATGTGAGGATGGAAGTTTGTATGATTGAAATCTACGTAATAATAAGTTCGTATTCTTTCATTTTCTCTTCCAAATCTGAACCGATTTTAATTGTACTTGATATTATAAAGTTTGTGACATTATAGGGGGTCATCTTAGGAACTACGGGTCCGAATTGAATCATTCTTTCAGTGTTATATAGCTCATTTATCGAGGAAGGTTATAGGTTATCATCACGCTAAGGCCAATAGGACCGGAGCTGAAAAATGTTTCAAAATCCGACTTTTCCTTTTGAGAGCTTCTGCTGCGTGTTACCTTTGCCCAGAGTAACTGTTACTACGCGGACGAAGTCGCGGGCGGGAGCTAGTATAACATAAAAAGGACTTAGACTTGTGAAGTCGTGGTTTTTGAGTGGCCTGATCGGTGTAATGTCAATTCAGTGTTGGCATTTTCGAAACCCTGTGTGTAACCACGAATTTTTTGGAATTCGCGTACCCGACGTAAATTGGTGATATTATCTGCTGATGATGAAGGAAAATATCGTGAGTACACCTGAGAAACATTTTTACAGTACCACCTTAGGTGGGAAAATATAATAATATAGTATAATAGGACATCTCAGAGTTTAAAATTGTCAATACGTCGTAGGTTGGTGTGGTGATTAGACCCATATGATTTGTGAAGAGGCCTATGTCCTTGTGGTGAATAATTTACACAAAGATGTGATTTGAGAAATTGCAGGAATTCTTGAGGGTAGAAACCTTTTAGGGACTTTGGAACTAGAAACATTTTCTTAATAATTTGTGTCGTTACATTTCAAAAAGAGCTAAATCCAATTTTAATCGTTCATGTTTACTTTTTTTAAGATTTCCAATTTTTATACACCGATAACGAAGTTCCACTTTTGCCGTCTATAAGGTTTTTAGTTTTTTTTTTTTTTTTTTGTGATTTACATATTCATATATGTACCTACGAAATCTGAAGATCCTGTAAGATAACGTAAAATATTAGGAACGGTTAAAATTTGATTTCACTGTTATTCAAATGCAATGACTTTTTTTTTTATATCAAAGGAGGCAAACGAACTGGTGGATCACGTGATGTTAAGTGATCACCACCGTCCATAGACACTAGCGACATCAGGGACGTCGCAAGTGCGTTACCAGCCTGTATATGGGAGAAGGGGGAGGGGACGGAAAGGGAAAGAAGGAAAGAGGAAGGGACGTGGGCCTCCGGCTCTTTCACTGACCGAACGAAACACAACAATGCAAGCACTGTTATTTCACGTCGGCTATATGTGAGAGGGGTGGTACTACCCCGGAGGAGCCGACCCATTCATGCTGAAACCAAAAATAGCTTCAGCGGGGCTCTACCACCTTTGCTATAATGCCACATTCCTCTGTTTTATCCTTATTAGATAGAAGGAATAAAATTGTTTGGACTGAACGCAGTTCACGTTTCTTCTTAAGAAAATGTCCACGTTTGTCATTGAACAGGTCGATGAATTTCGTGAACCGCTATTGCACGTTCCAACGTAACGAGCCTTGTGCTCTTCCCGCCATCGTGGAACTGATCGCCGGCTTCCTCGGCCAGAGCCCCGAGGACGTAGCTCTCGCAACCGCATTCAATGCACTAAAAATCTTCGGACTCAGCCAGTAAATGGACCCCTGGTGAACCGACTCACTCGGACTTGACAAACTCGTGGACCATAAACTATGTGGCTCGTTAACCCCTCTCCATACCCTCATTTGTAACCCAGATCTTAAATTAGCGGATCATTTTTAAATTCCAATTTTTTTGTAATTATAATTTAACATTACATGATTTGTTATTGATCAAATTTTGTAATAAATACGGTTTTTTTAACTTATGCTGCCAACAGGCTGTTAACTGCTGCCTCATGAGGGTTCTATGTTTGTTTCATAGAGTTTAAGATGTGGTTTTGGAGGACAGGGGTTAAAGAAATGGGTATTTTCAGTTGTTAATGTTGTCCACGAATTTGCCATCACACGAATACTATTTTGACAATTTTATCAATAATAAAAATTGGCAATTAGTATCAAATGATTTAAAAAGAATATTAGCGAATTTACACATTAGGTAGTATGAACGAAATTCATATTATATTGTATTGTATGTCAATTATAATGAGTTAAGAAACGATAGAATCACGTGCCTTCGTGCGGAGATGTATACGCGATAAGTGCCTTTCAAAATGTTGATTACAATAACATGCTTATGATTATAAAGTGGTTTCGGGATAACGGATATATTGACATAGTAACTGACCGAAAAAAAAAAAACCATGATGCCTCATATAACAAAGATTCGGTGAGATTTGGGCACGCGAGGCATAAAAATGCCTCAAATTGAATGTATTAGGTACACAAGGTTTTTGCACACGGGCGACATAATAATCGCGTTGCGATTCACGAGTCGCCTGCGCGACTAATTGTTTCAAATATAAAATATGTACGCGTGTAAAAATATTGAGCTTGGTGACCATTAATATTGACTTATTTATAAGCGTGCTTTAGAATTATTGTGTGTGTCTTTTTTGGGCTCTTAATCTTTGAACGTTATATTGTCCGAAATTTGTTGCTACAATGACACAATTAATGCGGTTACTATGTCAAATATCACGTAATCTATATATTAGGTTCTTCGTACGTCATTCGATATAACAAATCGGTGAGACGAATCAAAGATTTGAAATACTCAAAGCGTTCATTACGATTGCATTTCGATTTAAAACGATTACATATTGCCGATGTAACGGCATTTCGAGGCTAAGGATCTTTGCATACGTGCGACTTAAACTCTGTAGTGATTAAATATAATTCGTATAATTTAGAAATTCGAAGCCTAAAAGTATCTTTTGATTCGGATTGAAAATCAGTATTTTGGTATGATAATTGCACGTATGTCAAACATCCTTATAATTTTTTTTACTAATCAAATACATTCGATTTGAATCTTGCCATGATATAAGATTAACGTTCGTTTAGATTTGCCTCTCTAAATATGTCATATATTGCCAGTAAAATGACAAAATGAACGGAGACTGTACGGTTTCTTGTTGAAAAAAAAAAATTAAAGTATTTTTTTATATTCAATTGTAAAGCGTTGTTGTCTTTAACGCTTCGAGTCCAAAAATGCCATTATTTCTATATTAATGTAAAATCACTTGTTTTAAAAGCATAATATAGGAAATGAGCCCGATTTACATATGGTATATTTGATTTTAGTTATCGCGTCTGCGACTGGCGCGAGTTGTTTCGTTTGGTGAAATGCGTTTTTACGACTTCGCCGTTTTTTTTTTCGCGTCCGTCAGTCGCAAGTTTATACGACGCGTGCTTATACTTACGTGTTTGTCGCTTTTTATGTTTTTTTTTTTTCGATCCTTGTAGTTGTGTTTTTCACACGTCTCAGTTAGCGTTACGCGGTGGCAATGGTTGTTTAGTCAGCTTGATCTCAAATACTGTGCGTGTTGTCTTAATAGTATGTATTCGGTCTATTTTCACTCTTTAAGTGTGAATAACATCCATAATTTTATAGCGAAATCAAGACAGAATTCTCGTCGGCGAATATTCTAAAACCAAATACGTTTTCAGTAGTAAAAAAAGACTAAATAGTTAAAAGTCTGTTGCCACCTACTTTTATGCACGGTGTTAGGTGTATTTTAGATATTTTTCACCCTGCGCAGGGTACTTCCTAATCGAATTATTTAATTATTATTCTTTTTATCGAATATTTATATTATTATTATTATTGTAAATAAGTTATTTCTAATTATTATAACAATATTTGAGTTATATGAATATTAATTTAATGCTGGTAGTCACAACGAAATCAAAGACTGCAAGTATTAAAACAATGTGTGGACAAATATATTTGATATGTTAATGATTTAAAGAGATAAAGAAGCGTATGTTTTTTTTATGTAGCGAGATATTTTTTACGTATCTAATCGTTATTAACCGACGAAAAAAACGGAGGAGGTTCTCAATTCGTCGCGTATATTTTTTTTTTTTTTTTATGTATGATCACGCATAACTTTTTACAGTATAGTCCGATTTTAATAATTCTTTTTTTATTGGAAAGGGT
>JACEII010000202.1:50096-64206 GCA_014332785.1 Antheraea mylitta
GAAAGGGTATACTCCGAAGTTGGTCCCATTTAAATTTGGGAAAAAAATTTCAACCCTAAGAATATGAAAATCGACAATGATTGATTATTCACGCACTGATTATGTCTATGACCGCGCATACCTTTAGACAGAATAGTCCGAATTAAATTATTATCTTTTGATTTGAAAGAGTATACCCAGAAGTTGATCCCATATACATGTAAACATGAAAAAAGCAACCCCAAGGGTAAGAAAACCGGGCATGATTTATAATTCAACTTCTGAGTTGTGTATTTACAAATAAATTAAGCTTGTAGTAATTACTAAGATAACAAAAATGTCATCAAAAAATTATAAAATAAAAACTTTTTAACAAAAAATTAAACCGCCGAAAAAACTGAAAAGCAAAAAATAATAAACCTTTTACTTTATTCATCTTAATAACTAAGTTCTTAAACTAATGTAAGTATACCTAAGAAATTTTGAGTCGGCGCCAAACAACCAATGAACAAAGATCATTAGATTACTTAAATTCACAAAATAACCAAATCAAATTAAAAACACAATGTGAGATCTCCAGCGGTGTAGTGTGTGCCCGTTCGGGTTGCTTCGTAAGCGTTCGGCATGCAAGGGGTGTGTCAGGCTGCGCCGCCGCTGCGCATCACGCTTTACGTAATTAATTAATTTGCTTGATTGGCGCCGACTTAAAATTTCTTAGGTATACTTACATTAGTTTAAGAACTTAGTTATTAAGATGAATAAAGTAAAAGGTTTATTATTTTTTGCTTTTCAGTTTTTTCGGCGGTTTAATTTTTTGTTAAAAAGTTTTTTTATAAGAGATAATTGTTATCGATTCATTTATATTTTTTGACAATCACTTTGTTGTTAGTAAAATAAGCTGAGGGAACGTGACCGACGAAATTGACTGGGAAATGGTAATTGTAAAAATATTTATTATACGAATAATACAAAGGTATTTCTTTAAGATATTTTCCAGTGAACTTTGTACGGGTGTTGTGTAACGCGTTCGATGCAATGTAGTTAGTGCCTTCGAAAAACGTCCTTTTGTGATAATAATTATTTTTTTCATAGATTGTACAGATTTATTTCTTGGCAAAATATAGTGAATTTAAAAATTTGTGTTTCATTTTATTACTCTCGCATAATCATAAATGACAATACAAAAACACCCGATTAGGCATCCCACGGCAGCGGCTCAAACCTAGGTTCGATCCCTCGGTAGGGAGCCCTTGAGTGCGTTGCTTGCGCGATACGGTGACACACAGATATACATCACCGCTACAACACTACACGATCACCCCCACACACGTGCACGCCTACACGCTTACACATGAAAGTGGAAGGGTTAACTTTTTTCTCTTATCGAACTGAAAAACTCTCAATTTTCTGATAATAAATATATGGACGAGTTGTGGAGGCGTGTATGCTTGGTACACATATACGTTTCAACAACTCATACACATATGAATAGTTAGCTAGGTTAGCTAAGATAGGTCGCGATTTTGCATGCAGCAGGCAACAGCCAAGCCGAGGTGTGCCGTGCACCCTTGAGCTGGTTGCCATAATAAAATCAGCTGAGTGCCTTAAG
Organism: Antheraea mylitta; assembly: GCA_014332785.1. NCBI lineage: Eukaryota > Metazoa > Arthropoda > Insecta > Lepidoptera > Saturniidae > Antheraea > Antheraea mylitta. Next base: position 51,685 of record JACEII010000202.1, read on the forward strand.
CGCTCGCCTTAGTAGTCCGGTGAAGCTGTTAAGACCTTGCTGGGTCAATAGCGTAGACATTTCGAAAAAAAAAAAACAATGCAAAAACATAAATATAATTAACTCCCAATACATTCTTGATAATTTAATGTATGTCCGAAAGAACCTTGATAAGCTGGATTTTGTAAAAGGCCGGCATAATCTAAACACTAGGAACTGTGACAAACTGGTTGTCCCGTGTTTTCGATTTAGTAAAACGAGTAATAGTTTTTTGGGAATTAGTATGTTTTATAAAAAAGTTCCAAAGGATATTATCGATTTATCGGATTGCGAATTTAAGCGCCATAGCAAGCGGGTTTTGGTCTCAATAGAGTAGATCATAGATCAGTATTTTTTTTTCGAAATGAACACGCTGTTGACTTAGAATGGTCTTTACAGCTTCACCTAACTATTGAGGCGAGCGCTGATGGCACTCAGCCGATTTGGGATATTTGGGCGACTAACTCAAGGGTGCACGGCACACCTCGGCTTGGGCTGACGCCTGTTTTGTGCAAAAATCGCGACCTATCTGAGCTAACCTAAGCTATCTAGATAAACGTATATGAGTTATTAAAACATGCATGTGTACCAAGCATGCGAGCCTCAGCAACTCATGTATTTTGTGTCGGAGAGATTCCTCTCAACTGGATAGGATAGGGAAAAATAAAGGTAGAACTCTTTGTCGTTTATCTCTCTGAAAAAGAAAAACAGTGTGTGAGCGTGTAGGCGAGCACGTGTGTATAGCGAAATAGCCGACCACGGCGGCGTGATCTGTGGTTACGCGGTCGTAGGATCAGTATGTGAACGATAGTGATGTCTGGAAGTAATTCATCTCTGTGTATTCATTAAAAACGTTTCTGACATGTATTAATATATTCTAAATATTATATATTTGTTAAAAAGATAAACCAGATCGAGTTTCGTGCCGGTTCTTTTCGATGACTGGGTTGCTTTCCGAATCGGTGGTGGTTTTGACGTTCATAAGTGCCTTTTTAGGGCCAAAATTGAATAAAGTGATTTTGATTGAGATACTGTTTTCAAAATTTTAATTTGGACAACGAATATTCTAGTATGACAGCTTATAACGACTGATTATGACAAGGAATAACAAAATGGTGGCCGTCTTGTTAGAATTTTCCAGGGCGATTCTTTGCGAAATCGCAATTCATGTTTCGTGGTATTATTTCCCATCCACTTCACTGAAAAAAAAACCTAACTATATTACGTAAAACACCACACAAAATATAGTGTCAAATAACATAAGATTATGAATAAAATATAAAATCCACTACATGACATTTCAAGGTCCCGGTAAAATTCCTGGGCTTGGTACTTTTATTTACTCTATCGATGTACAATAAAACACCTTGGTAAGAAGATACATCTCGTATATTTTTTCCAAAATATGCTGTTCTTCGGAATTAATTAGGGCAGTGGTACTCAACCATTTTTTTAAACGATTCACTAAAAACGTGTTTAGGTATTAAATAAAAAAACGTTATTTCAAATTAACAACGTATTAATGTAGTGAAAAATTATTGTTCAACAAAACAAGCTTAGTATAATTAATTGGTTATATTGTAAAGAACGCATTGCGGTAGGATTATCCGGGATCTATTTAACTTGCTCAGGGTGCTCAGTTTTTTTTTGATGGGCACGAAGTTAATTTGAAATTATAGAGTATGGGTGAGCCTACTACAAAGACCGTAGAGTGGTAGAGCCACGCTAAAGCTATAATTGGTTTCAGCATGAATGGTTCGTCCAGGGTAGTACCAACCGATCCACAGAAACACCGACGTGAAGTAACAGTGCTTGGATTGTTACATTTTGCTCGGTCACTGAGAGTGCCGGAGGATTACCTTCCTCCACTTTCTCCCTCACCCTATAAACAGTCTGGAAAACCACTTACGACTCTTCCGGTGTTGCTGGTGTCTATGGACGGTTGTGATCACTTAACATCAGGTGACTCATATATTCGTTTGCCTTCTACGACATAAAAAAACCCCGGCGGTCCGCAAGTTGAGTATAGTTGATTTAGGCTATATATTGTTCCGGACCTAGGGACGGGTGGGGCTGGGGCCCCACCTTCCCATTGCACAGGTCCGGCAGACGAGAAGGAGACGGCCGGTGTGTACCCGGCTGTCTCCTTACAAGACGAGGCCCGGCGGCGGGACTTCTGCCGCTGGGGCGGCACGATGAAGTCTATAGAGATCTCGTGCCGCCCCAACAACAGCGGAAGACGTACACCGTGGGGTTTTAGTCCATGCGAGTCGGACATAATCCACCCTCTCCCCAGGGTGGGTGGGTATCCATAAGGGATTTCCCCACGAAAAAAAAAGGCTATATATTGTTACGCTAAGACCATTGGAGCGGAGCATCAATGAAGAATATTTAAAAATCGGGCTTTCTTTCCCTTTGAGGACTCCACTGTGTGTTAGTGTTAGTCAAAAGTAGTTATTCCCCGCGGACGAAGTCGCGGACAGAAGCTAGTCTAGTAATAAAATAAAATAATTTGACAACAGAATTTTAATGTTGCAAAATATTTTTTAGTTTTGACGTTAGTTTGATGCCCAATTCAATTTACGCAAAATAAAACACATTCACAAAACAAACATCACTGTTTACACTAAACACGACTAATTGTTTTTTAAACACAATCACAGTATGTCTTCTAGCTCTTATCTAGTTTCCTGACGACTCCTGGAGGTGGTGACGTGAGCACTTTCCTCGATAGTCGAACTTGTCCTGAGACCGGATCCCGTCCGAAGAACTTCACTTGTATCTCTGATCCGACGTCCAGACCGAGGGCCGAGGGATGCATTATCTAAAAATGACAAATATATAACATTATTTCTATATTTTCTATAATTTTCAACGAGCAATCTTCGTATATAATGTTGGAATTTTTCCTCAGGACAGTCCTGAATAAGTTTCTAATACAAAAAAAGCCAAATTTCAGCTCTACCTTTTAAAATTAACCCGTGCCTCACAACAAGAACAGTTTTAAATGGAAAGTACCTGGGCGACCGAGCCTAGCTCGGTTTAAAAAAAAAAAATTAAATTAAAATACTGTTAGGTTTGCCTCACAAAATTAGCATTTTTTTCACAAAATAAAAATATTAGTAAAAGGTATTTCTTTTGCTGTCACTCGGATTCGAACTGGGGTTATACGGATTTTCGAAGTAACCGATTTCTATCTGAGATATTTTTATTTTGACAGCGGCGGCGAAATGTAGCTTCGTATTCTAGCTATATTTTTTCATTGCCTGAAGACTCAGTTAAAAATATTTCTATGAAAAAAATCTAGCTAGATCGATTTATCATCCCCCAAACTAGCAACATACTAAGTTCCACGGAAATAGGTGACGCCGTTTCCGAGATCCTGAATATATACAAATATAAAAATATACAAGAATTGCTCGTTTAAAGGTATTAGATAGATAGATGGCATGGGAAAAGCCCTTTTATTACTTTTTTCATGTCAAGAACTAATGAACAGGCTATATCGACACATGAATAGGACTGTGAGAAATCTAAGGATCTTCAAAAAAGTATGTTTTGATTTTATGATTGTGATGTAATATGAGGTTAAAATGAAAGTGCTAGTCAGTTTCATGATTTTTCCATTTTCATCACATTTCTAGTTTTCTGTCAACAAACTAGTCTATAGCGCCATCTGTTGGAGACTGTTGACACTTACAACTAAAAACAATAACCAACATTGTCAATAATTTAAGTTATAATTAGAAAATATCGAGGTCATTAATTGAAATATAAATTCTCTTATCAATCAAGTTCGACCAAATTATACGGAGATGCTATCTTTTATAAAGGTCGGTTGAGTAGTGTCGGAGTTTTTTTTAAACTTTATTTTTGGAAATCAATTTTTCAGATTAATACTGCCATTGTCACGTAGTCAATAACATTACAAGCTTCGTGCAATCATTTCAATATTATGCGTCGTGTGAATCAATATTCTAACAAGATGGTGGATCCCTTGTTAGAACCTTCCAAGGATATTTTGTTGCATCTCAGAATTTCATGCTCCGTGGTATTATTTTCCATTCACTTCACTTATGCACAATAAACTAACTATATTACGTAAAACACTACCATATCTACAAAATATAGTCAAATAATACAAAATTATGAATAAAATATAAAATTCACTACATGACAAAAATCCCGGCAAAAATTCCAAGTGTCGGAGTTTATTGAGGACAAACATAATGTCACTGGACTTTTATAGGTATATTAATATTTCTAGGTCTTCGTATACTGAAGTTTGTTTTGATGTGGTGTGAATGAGAAGGAAGATGAGAATAAGAGAAGATAGATAATAAGAAACCAACGGGAGTTTTTGGCGGGATTTCAGTATGTCATGTAGTGGATTTTACATTTTAATTATAATCTTTTGTTACTTAGCTCTATATTGTGTAAAGTTGGTGGTGTTTTATGTAATACGGTAAGTTTATTGTGCATAAGTGAAGTGAATGGAAAATAATACCACGGAGCATGAAATTCTGAGGTGCCACAAAAACTCCCTGGAGGGTTCTAACAAGAGATCCACCATCTTGTTAGAATATTGATTCACACGACGCTTGATATTGAAATAATCGCACGACGCATGTAATATTATTGACTACGCGACAATGGCAGTAATAATCTGAAAGATTGATTGCCAAAAATAAAGTTAAAAAAAAAGAAACCAATGAGATACCTTTCTATGGTCCAATTGAGTGTTGTGAACGAGTGCCGGAGACATCCCCGGGTAGAGTGTGACCAGGACCCCTATGTCTCTCACTTCCACCACCCTCGCCTTGTATATGGCACCGAATTCGAGTTCCGGGGTCCTCTCCGTGGACAGCCAGGTGGATATACGTGCTCTGGCCTCTTCCATAGCCGCTTGTGAGGGCGCAAACACGCTGTATTTCGTATCGTCTATCGGTGTAACCTGAATAATGACAAAAATAATTATTAAATTACACAGTTTTTTTTTTTTATTATTGAAGCACGGCAAAGTGACTGTACTATGCCTGATGTTAAGCATAGTACAATCCAAAAACATCGGCAACCACCGATAGACAGATTATGCATCGTCGGTCGCCGCTGTCATGCCGGCCATAATGACGAAAGTCGCCCGGTACTGGATATGCACAGGCTGATCCCGAAACGCGACGCGCAGAAGCGAGTCACTATGACGGGTTTTTTCGCCATATACATGGTGGTTGCGACCCAGTCGGGCTGTAAAACCCTACCACCCCGCTTTCGCCATTGCCTCGTTCGTTGATCAGCAGGGTGCACCACGTGCAGGTGAGATTGGCTTGGGTGTCTCAAGTCTTAAGATGTTACTCGACACCCCTTACACCCCAGTACAATGAATTTAAACGAGTCCATATTATCTGGTCAAATAATTACATGCAGATTACATATATTAATGTATCGATAGTGCATCAACACTGAAAAAAATATATAGAAGTTATAACAGTTATCTTCTCTTCTTCTATTTTATTATTGACAACCAGTCTTCTAGTAGACTATTACTGCCATTGTCAAGTGAGTAACGATATTACAAGTTTAATATAATTTCAATGAATTAACAAGATGGTGGCAGTCTTCTTAGAACTTTCCTGGGAGCTTCCATGGCAAGTCAGAATCCATGCTCCCTGATATTATTTCTGATCCACTTCACTTGTGCACAATAACTAAACTGTATTAGGTAAAACACCACCGACTTTACACAATATAGAGCCAAATAATACAAAATCATGGATAAAATATAAAGTCCACTACAAGACATTTCGAGAAAAAAAAAGTTATCTGTGGAAATACTTGAACATATGGGGTTGCCACCTTTTTTAGAAAAAAATAAAAATAACATAAAACTTCAATTTTGCGTCCACTAAAACTTCTTTGATATGTGTGTAAAAAGTCGTCAGCCCAGTTATCGAGTTGCGACTAAAATCTTTTTAAAAGTTTAGTAACAACTATTTTTATTTTTTAGTTTGTTCTATTCTGCAGACTCTTGGTCCGCACCTTTTTTTTGCTTACATGTAGTATTGTGTATACGTAAAAATCATATCCATGAGCATTTTTTTCAACAACATTACTAAACTCTTTAGTAAAAAATTGTAATAGTTTTTAACAACTATTACAACACTATACTACAAATTTAGATTTATTTCTATGTTACTAATAAATTAATAATTTATCATTAATTTATATTTTGGAAAACACTTATGAAGTTTGCGGGAACAGAGAGTCAATAAGAAATATTTTCTAAAGATTCCAAAAAAGGAGAATATCTTAATATAAAGTACTGTTGGCAACACTACCTGAACACCGGTTTCAACATATAACTTTTTCAAATTAGCTCCACCGAGACCAATCAATTTTGACCTCTTGTGTACTTCGACATCCATCTCTTCTATAACAGGCATATTGTCTTTGTGGCTTTGTCTGTGACCGAAGAAAATATTTCTAACTTCAGTGAAGCATAAGAATATACAGAGAAACACTAGTGCAGAACATCGGTATGTTTATAGTTCAATTTAAATAACATCGGATAAGTCATTCGGTCAGGGAACGACGACAGGTGGGGTAGGTATTCAAGAATGTGTGACGTGTGTGTGTGTCAAGAAGTATAGTCAGAGCACCATTGGTCGGTATTGTATTGGATGTAGCCATCTATATCCTAACTTTTGTAGCTAAACCCGGACATGACTGGTACAGAGTACAAAAGAGTCAAGGAGAGGAGATTTATGCCCGAGTCGCAAATGCCTGTGATAATCATATCGAAGACTATTATTAATGCATCATTCTGAATGATTCATTTGGTACGTGGAACAGCCACGCTGAAGCTAGGGTAGTACCGCCCGATCCACAGAACTACCCACGTGAAGTAATAGTGCTTGCATCGTTGCGTTTCGTTTGGTCAGTGAGAGCGCCGGATGCCCACCTTACCCCTTTCCCTTCCTTCACTGCTACTTCCTCTATAACACAGGCTGGCAACACACTTGAGGACTCTATGGACGGTGATAATCACTTAACATCAAGTAACCTAGCTGTTTGTTAGCCCCCTATAACAAAAAAAAATCTTGCAGAGAAAAGTAGCTTCCGTCATATACATATGGTGATATTTTACGTAATGTAGTATGGTTATGGTGCACAAGTGTAGTGGATTCAAAATAATACTACGAAGCATGTATTCTGACATCACAAAAGCTCCCTGGAAAGTTCTAACAAGACGGCCACCATCTTGTTAGTACATTGAAATGATTACAACTCATTTGTAATATTATCACCTATCAGATAATTATAGATAGGTTGCCAAAAAATACATTGATATACATATATATGTTAAGTGACCACCATCGTCCATAAACACATACCAGGTGAGTCACAAGTGTGTTGCTAGCCTGTGTTTGGGGGAGGGGGACGAGGTAGGGGTGAGGAAAGGGGAGACGGGCCTCCGGCGCTCTCACTAACCGAACGAACTGCAAAATACAAGCACAGTTACTTCACGTCGGTTTTCTGTGGATCGGGAGGTACTACCCCGGACGAGCCGACCCATTCATGCTGAAACCAGTAATAGCTTCAATGTGGCTCTACCACCTACAAAAACCGTTATTAATGAAATAGGGTATTATAATTCAGGAGCCCCATCTCTAAATTATGTGGTATATAAATAGAAATATCATGTCAGCGAAGATGAAGTATAGTATAGTAAATATAGTATAATATATAAGAGAGTACAAGAAGTACCTAGGTTTATCAATACACTGGTTCATTATATCGATAATCTTGGTCTTCGCATCGCAAGCCTTTTGTATCGATTCCATTACCACTTTAAGGGGAAGTCCCGGTATCTTCACGTCCGCCTGTAATGCGGTGATTCCCTTTTTGGTGCCGGCCACTTTGAAATCCATGTCGCCCATGTAGTCCTCTATACCCTGGAGAAGGAATTCGATTTTTTTTTTTTTATAATTCTGTCTGGTCCCAAAATACCCAAAAATTCAAATATACCGGTGACTTATGAAGTTATGTAATGTAATTACTCAATAGCCTTTTAAATCCTCATTTACTTTTTTTTTATAAAACGTACTAGTTGACTGAAAAACACCATAGCATATGAATACCAGGGAATATTATAAACAAGGGTGTTACACTGTGTTTGAATTTTCGAATCATTTTTTTGTTAAATCGTCGACATTCCTCATTCCAATTATGTATAGAGAATCAAATTGAATATGTCACGACTAGAAAAGATCTGAGTACATTGTGAATAAATGAATATTATGATCAGGGTGTATTGTGGCTTGTGGAATAATAAATGATTTCATCATAATAACACAATATTTTTTTTAATTGTATTAAACCATAGAAGTAATACCAAATAGAAGCATTTTACAAGAGAATTACGACTAAATGTATAGTGTGATTAGTGAATAGTATGATCAGTAACATACATTATATTCTTATTTCATGGCAATACTGAGTAGTTTTAAAATCGTATTGAATAAGCTTAGCAGTAATATAAAAAAAGTGTTTTACCACTAAATGTATAGTATGATCAGTTAATATGTGTTACATTCAGTTTTCGTATCGTATTAATAAGTTATTTCATTGCAAACCTGAATACTTTTAAAATCGTATTCAATAAACATGGAACTAATAGCAAATAGAAGCGAGTTACAAGAGAATTACGACTAAATGAATTGTGTGATCAGTGAATAGTATGATCAGTTAACATGTGTTACATTCTGTTTTCGTATGGTAGTAATAAGTTATATCATGGCAAATTTGACTACTTTTAATATCGTATTCAATAAACATAGAACTAATAGCAAATAGAAGCGAATTACAAGAGAATTACGAGTAAATGAATAGTGTGATCAGTGAATAGTATGATCAGTTAACATGTGTTACATTCTGTTTTCGTATGGTATTAATAAGTATGTAGAATCTTTAATACAAAAGTATGGACTCACTAACAAATCAGTTAGGATCCTGTAATCTTGGACATTTCCGTTCTCATCGAGTCGGGATACCAAACCCACAGCGACACCGGCTGCAGGACTTGAGAGTGGTACTCCAGCATCCATGAGAGCGAGAGATCCACCGCACACTGATGCCATCGAACTAGATCCTGATGGATGAGGAAGGGTAAAAAGACCAAAGATTTTGAATATGGTATATAGCTGTCAAAGTTAGGCTTTGGTAAACATCACATTTAACACAGAACAAGATAAATTATAATAATCGTGGAGGTATAACAAAGCGTTTTTAAAGAATTGGGTATATTTATCTATTATATATGAATTTCATAGTGGGAGCATAGTTAAGAACATTCGTCTCCTCTTTTTCTCAACCAATTTTCTTCAATCCTTTTTTACTTTAGTAGCAACTGACGAGCTTTTATGTTATTCATGAAAAAACTGGAAACCATTTTTTTTTCTCATGGTCGAATTAAAATCACAGGACGAGAAAATGCTAATCTTCATTTGTAAATTTCTCGGATGTCGGTGAAAGAAAACATAGTGAGGAAACTTTTACCTAAGTATTGTAGTAGAACTGTGAATTTTTTAAGATATGAAACAGACAATAGGTCGTTTGGACTGGTATGGTGATTGGTAGTGGCACACAATTCGTAAGTAAGAGATCTTTGGCCCAGCAGTGGATCACTTAAAAGCTGGCATTATTAATATTACAGTGACTTGATAAATACCACTACTAAGCGCTTGCATTATATGATATGAGCATGAGAGTATAAGTGTGATTTTTTTATACTGTGACAATTACCGTTAGATTCTAAAACTTCAGCAGTAAGTCTCACAGTGTAGGGTTGTTGGGGCACAACCGGTAGAAGCCCCTTCTCTGCTAGGGCCCCGTGTCCCGCCTCCCTCCGTCCCGGAGCTCCCATACGACCCACTTCCCCAGTAGCATATGAAGGAAACTCGTAATGCAGGAAGAAATTCTTCTCTTTTATACCACTATACACAACAATAATATACATTTTTTTTAATACTTTATAGGCTTAGCGTTTGATCACAATCTCCCCTGATGCTAATTGAAGACGTAGTCTTAGATATATCATCTATAACATAGAGCGCATAAAGTAGTTTTCAAACATAGCTGTCTGAATACAATATAGTTTTTTGGTAATAAATTTGCCAAATAAGATTATTAGGCATTAAAAACATCCTGTCGACATGCTAATAATTCAGGGGTGCTTAAGCGATCGATCGAGTGTATTTTTTGAGTCGATTTCGAGAAATCTTCGCTGATATAGAACTATTCAGAGAATTTGTTTTAGTAGGTAGATAGCTAAAACAAACTGTAGTAAATAAACCACTAAAATTAATATAATCTACAATTAGATCAAAATAAACCCTTCCTCACTTTCTTTTATCGTTTTTGGCGGGAGTTACCTATTTTTTTTTTTATCGAAGCACGACAAAGTGACTGCACTATGCCTGATGTTAAGCATAGTACAATCCAAAAACATCGGCAACCACCGAGAGACAGATTATCCATCGTCGGTCGCCGCTGTCATGCCGGCCATAATGACGAAAGTACCCGGTACTGGATATGCACAGGCTGATCCCGAAACGCGACGCGCAGAAGCGAGTCACTATGACGGGCTTTTTCGCGTTATGCATGGTGGTTGCGACCCAGTACAGATATCCTGCCATCCTGTTAATTTTTGAATAAAAATATGTAATGCGGAAGTTAATTTTGTATCTATTCCTCTTGATATATATATTTTTTTATATCAAAGGAGGCAAACGAACTGGTGGGTCACGTGATGTTTAGTGATCAACACCGTCCAAAGACACTAGCGACATCAGGGACGTCGCAAGTGCGTTGCCAGCCTGTATATGGGAGAAGGGAGGGGGGAAGGAAAGGGAAAGAAGGAAAGAGAAAGGGAGGTGCGCCTCCGGCCTTCTCACTGACCGAACGAAACACAACAATGCAAGCACTGTTATTTCACGTCGGTTTTCTGTGAGAGAGGTGGTACTACCCCGGAGGAGCCGACCCATTCATGCTGAAACCAAAAATAGCTTCAGCGGGGCTCTACCACCTACAAGATCCCGCCAGAAACTCTAGTTTTCTATTTAATATTTGCATTTGTTGAAAAGATACCTTGAAAGCATTGTGAGGGTGTCCATCTTGAGAGCGCTTTCAGGCGAGTCAAACGCGACTGTGCACAGCACCTGGGTTTGCCCGCGTTGGAACAAAGCGCTCCCATGTAGCGGTTCGTACAATGATACCTGTAATGTACGTAATATACCTAAAGTCATAGGATACAAACTATATCTGATCAATAAGTTTCTTGCAACATTGTGTACGTGGCGCATGAGAATAATGAGGTATTAGGAGTTATTATATTAAATTTTATAAAGTGTACTAAATTTGATCTATAATGTAATATGCGTACCGCAAAAACATAGATAATCTGGATTTCGTTAAAGTCCATCACTTCATTTTCGAGGCTAACCACAACCAGTAACAGTTATTTAGGTTTTAGCGTATACCTAATAACTATTGGTTTTAGCGTGATGATATATAGCCTATAACCATTCTCGATAAATGAGCTATATAACACTCAAAGAATTTTTTAAATCGAACCAGAAGTTCCTGATATTACCGCTTACAACGTCACAACATCAAAAACTCACAGACATTACCTCTTTATAATATTAGTATAGGTAATAGATGAATGTTAGATTTTATAACAGTCTCAAAGCACATGAACAATTTACAAGGCTAAATATGTTGTGCTATATTATGTATAATGAAAAGATAAACTAGATCAAGATTTCTGGCCGTTTTTCTCGATCATTGGGTTGTTTTCCCGACCCGTTGGTAGTTTTGACTTTCATAAGCGCCTACTGAGGGCGTAAATTGTGTAAAAAAGAATCGATTTGATCTAAATCCAAAGAGCTATCTAATTAGAAAAAGTGGAGCATTATGAAGAGATTATGTGTGTTATTGATTAATTCATTTTCTCTTCTATGTTTTTTGTGAGTTGGACGCACTGTTTTGTGTTTACAAATATTACCAACCTGACAGCTAATATTTCTTAGTTCGTCGAGCTGCCGTCCATCGCATCTGGTGTCTGTTTCGAATATCATATCCCTGAACGTCTGTCGGAGGTGTGCATTGAAGCAGTCCTGTAGGGGGGCGACATCTCCCTCTGATTCCCGAACCTGTTTTAATACTGTCTGTCGGAGTTCTGATATCGCGTTGTCTCTAGATATCTTGTCATGCGTATTGTCGCTGTGGGAAATGTTTATATAGTTTAGGAAACTCATGGTAACCGTACACCAAGTATAATTGTTTTTTTGTTTCAACAGATGTTTATTAAAAAATCAAGCGGGATAGCAAGATATCTGTACTTGGCAGGATTGCTATCACTATTAATTGTTAGAGACAAAATTAACTTTTGCATTATATTTGTTTATTCAGAAATTAACAGGATGACAGGATATCTGTACTCAA
>JACEII010000202.1:64216-116201 GCA_014332785.1 Antheraea mylitta
GATGACAGGATATCTGTACTCAACAGGATCACTATCACTAATTGTTAGAGACAAAATTAACTTCTGCATTATATTTGTTTATTCAGAAATTAACGGGATGACAGGATATCTGTACTCAACAGGATCACTATCACTACTTGTTCGAAACAAAACAAACTTCCATTTAACATTTGTTTACTTAGAAACCAAGTCAGGAGACTAGAATATCTATATTCGTCGGGATCGCTATCACTACTTGTTCATGACAAAACTAAATTCTACATTACATTGGTTTATTCAGAAATCAAGCGAGGTGGCTGGATATCTGTGCTCGACAGGATCGCCATCACTACTAGTTCAAGACATTTAGTTTGTGGTTCAGAGATAGCGCCATAGTACAGTTAGCTTGTGCTTTCATGTTCATCTTTTAATGACATAGAGCTGTCGATCCAACATAATTCAATTGTGTCTCAAAGGTGTCTGAAATGATCAATTGTCCTCTTGTCTGTTGATTGTCTTGTTGTCGTTCGTCGTCTTGGTCGAAAAACAAAGTACTGTGTCGATAAAAGTTCCCTAAATACTATTCATATTATGATAAGTGATTTACATATTAAAGTGACTTCCTATAAATTGTATTCTAGATCAATCCATTCATCATTCATCATATTAGATATAGTGAGTAGATGTTAGTACTATTTTAAAGATAGGAATAACAAAATCTACCAAAACAATAACAGTACTGTACAGAGTTTTTCTGTGTAATAGTGAGTCTGTACCATTTATATTTTTTTATATATATGAACAATATTATTTGACTCAAAATGGCCACATACGAAGAGCATATCCATATATTACCTTAATATTTCTCTAATTTTCATTGTCGATAATGTCTTTATAGCATCTACAATACTTTGTTCTAGCTGTGGTTGTATCTCATACTCTCTCTTTAGTTTTCCGTTTTCTTTCTGTAGTTTCTCTATGCTTCTCACTATGTGCTGGGCTTCCTTAGTACCTGCAGATTCATTCAATGGGAAATATATTTTACTACGTATATATTTCATATGCATATCATGTCAGTTACACCTTTATTTTAAGTTCAATCTTTGTGTTGAATTAGGTTAGAAGAAATCCTAGTACATTAATAGCTGGTTTTGTTCACCATATTTATAAAATAAAATCACTTGGATTACCGTAACCAACACATGACAATGTCCAATTATGGACAACGACTACAAGTGCCAAATAAAAAAAAATCTTCTACCACCTATAGATTGCTATAGGTATGTTCTAACAATTGCATTTTAAAGCCAATTCTTTTTAGGTTTAGCTTGTTACCACTTTGGACAATATTATCATATAATATAATACGTAAATACAGAAAAACACATTCGGTGTTGTTACATAAAAAGTTAAATACGTATTGAACACTTACTTTATAAAGATCACGTTTTATATGCACCACACTAGTTGAATTTTCGCCATCTAGCTTTTTTGTCTCGCTTTGGTTAGGTTAGACTTGCGAAAAAGGAAAACGAGCTTGCCTCGGATGAGCACGGTGCATTTAGTACGAAACCTTTTTAATGCAAGTATTTAATACGTATTTAACTTTTTGAAAACAATACCGTATACTTTTAAACGACTGTTTTTAAATATACTCAGTGAGCTTCAAGACATGACATTGGCATAATATAAGTAGCAATTGAGGTTAAACAGATATAATTAATAACTAATCTTAGCACTGCAGTCTTTTTAAATGCTGGTTATAAATAGACGTAAGTTCCTGTGACAAAATTGGATGGACTGTTAGCCTGTTAATTTTTTGAGAAAAAAAAAATATTTTTAATTTAATTATGAAAAAGTTTGACTTACATTCATACCTATTTTGATGGCTTTTAATAAATCCTGTTGCAGTATGACATTGGCGTTGCCCTCTAACATCACAACTAGATTACTTTTAGTCGCAGCCACAACTAAATTCAGCATTGACTTCTCCAAGTCTTTACGAGTTGGATTGATTATAATCTCATTGTCTATTTGCCCCAGTCTACAATATAGAAATGATATTTGCAAAAGAATTGTTTATAATTTTATAGCACACTTTTCAATCAGTAGACACTAATTTTGTAGGTGGTAGAGCCACTCTGAAGCTAATACTGGATTCAGCTAAAAATGGGTCGGCTCGCCTGGGGTACTACTACCCGACCTACAGAAACACCGACATGAAGTAGCAGTGCTTGCATTGTTGCCTTTCGTTCGATTAGTGAGAGCGCCGGAGGCCCACTTCCCCACCCTTCTCTTATCCTCTTCCCGCTCCCACACCTCCCCGCAAACACAAGCTGACAATGCTCTTGCAACTCCTTTGGTGTTGCTAGTATCTATGAACGGCGGTTATCACTTCAAATCAGGTGACACACGTGTTGTTTGCCTCCTATGACATAAAAAAATATATATATCAAGAGGAATAGGGTACTTACTACTTACAGTAAAACTTCTTCATTTTGGTGTTCTTTTTATATCGTTATGGTGGCAAACAAGCATATGAGCCGCGTTTCTGGTAAGTGGTCACCATACTAATGGACTCTTGCAGCAGTGGAGGTATTACATGTGTGTTACTAAATCTTTAATAACTTGTTTACTTCATTCTTGAAGAACCCCATAATGTAATACTTTAGGGTTAATCAGTAAATATATGGAACTTAAGACACAAATGCCAATTGACAATGGACAATTGTGGATCGGTTATTGGTTACCATCCTTCAGATTGTACCCTGTTTACTTTTATAAAATGCCATGTATATATTTTGTACTATTAAAGAATTTGTAAACTAATAAATACCTCACAGCTCCTACAGGCCCATTCCACGGCACATCTGAAAGTGCAAGTGCAGCACTTGCCGCATTAATAGCCACCGTTTCCGGTGGGTTGGTTCCGTCCATTGCCAGCATATTGCATACAAGCTGGGTGTCATAATAGTAGTCCTGAGGGAACAGAGGTCTTAGAGACCTATCTATTAGACGGGATGTTAAGATCTCACGTTCTGTAGGACCTGCAAATTAATATATTTTCATGAATATGTATAAATGTTTATGACTGACAGGTATTATTTTATTTTGAATTTTTTCAACTTAAACTTCAAAAGAAGACATAACAAGGGGCTTTTTATCTATTAAAAATTCTGTGTCCAGTAGTAATATGGGGTATTTAATTATCCATGTTATATAAACTTTATGGTTATTAAAACCATGTCATAAACTAGGTGATCATATCATTGATGTATTATTTACAGGACGTTTTCATTTTTGTTAAGCCATTTCCATATTTCCTGATATTCTGTTACTATATACATAAGTTATTGTAGTATATGCCATGGAGTATTGTTAATATTTAATCGATGTAGGTAAATTTCGAAATTACATTATAAGGTAGTGTTATCCAGGACGGATATATCTTATATACCTATTATTACTGAAGTTATACTTCTTTTGGCGCATTAGGAAAAAATGATGAGTGTAAATTTTTACGATGCGCGCGCATACCGTCACGAAAAAACGACACCCTAAAGTTAGCTACAACATTAACATTTTCTTTCTTTGTATTAAAACTTTCGGTGTATTAAATACCCTTTTTCTATTGTTAGTGTTGTTTTTACTACAAACATAGAATACGGCGAAGGATAACATTCTTGAAAAGTTTTTATCCTGTTACACCAAAGAAGTATAACTTCTAATGCATGTACACAAGTACACACACACTTTTTTTGCCTTTATATACAATTACTATTTGCTCTTCTAAATTATAATAAAATATGAAGGATAAAACGCACCTAATTCTCTTCTTAAAAAATTTGTAGGTATCCTGCCAGCAGCTGCAGCCTTTTGTCTATAATCCACTACCAAAGGTAAGAATGAACTGGAACTTTGCTTGGCTTTGGAAACAACAGTGGAGAGAACACTTGTATTACCATATGTAGCTACACATGCACCATCAGCAAATCTTGCATACTGGCCCGTTGATAGCTTCAATGAGGCACTGTAATAACAGAAATGTTAGTCTGGTGAAGTTGTTAAGTTAAAGCTAGATCAATAGCGTAGTCAGTTTGAAAAAAAAAAACCATAAAAATGCTATAATTATTACAATTCCTTTTGGATAACTTAATATTTAAGACTGCAGTGCTTTTAGTTTAAGCTTTAAATTTGACTTAAGTAATATGTATGTCAGTTGCACTAATACAAGATCCAATCTAAATAATGTAGGGTTAGGTCAATACCTCGTAATAATAATTACATCACGTTATATTTAGTTGAGTATTCATTAAAACCTCAACTAGATGACTATAGTTACGACAAATTATCCTTAGGTGTGGCTAGGCCAAATGTCTGAGCGAGTATGCACAGCGTCTAATCATTGGTCACCTTATAATGCATCAAGATACATAAACAGCCAATGCCTCCAACAAATGGCATATTACATTGGGATAGATAATGATAACTTCATACAATAGTATCACAGGTCAACAGTGGCTCCCCGATATGTATATTATATAAATTACTATAATAAACCTAACAGTAAATATACATAAATATATAAAGATAAATGTGTGTGTGTATGTTTGATATGCTTCTATAACTACTAATTGTTTTATAATGACATTTTGTATAAACACTACCAGGGATACAGAAATAGCTACAGCATGCCTTTCATATAAAAAAATTTCATTTGAATTATGTATCAAAAGCTTCAGTTATGTAGCTGTTTTAATACTTAAGCTAATAGAAAATATGTTGAAGTTATTGAGTTTATATTATTTTTAGCTTATCAAGGATATTATTTCATAGCTTACAGAGTATAGTTGTTGGTAAGGCAAGGCTTTATATAAAAATGAAGATGGATTCAGAAGTTTTGTGACCATAAAAAGTAACCTCTAAAGCTTACCCATTTGAGAATGGAACATCTATTTCATGTGCGTTTGGTAACGTTGATAGGAATCTGTAATAGTGGCTATTAGATTTTATCCTGGACAATAAAATGCACTTCTTTCGTAACATTTTCAGTGAGAAATTTGCTTGTTATGGAAGGGTCACAAAGTTCATTTAATTTTTGTAGTTCAAAGTTTGTCAAAATCAATGGCTTAAATTCTCATCATCTCTCACACAATATCGATATGTGTATAGTACAAGAGAATTACAATTTATAGATTTAATATTTATGTATAAGGTCGGGGATTTACTAAAACTTGAAAATGTTCCACTACAAAAAAATTAATCGAAACCATAGACCTAAGCCAAGTGTCATTGTCACTGATCGTCGTAATTTTTCATAGACAATAAAATAATTATAATTATATAATTGTTTATTCTTACAAAATAAAAGTTTAATTTTTATCAATGATGAATTTTATACATTTACACAAGTAAGCAAATTGTTTTTTGACCAAGTGATACACTGTACTTGGCGGTAAATATAAGGCAATCCAGATGTTTACATATCTATCTATATAAAACAAGATCAATCAACGGTCGCTATTCTTCGTGGTGGCTTGCTGGTAGTAGAATATACATTGGCTGAACCCAAAACAAAATAAACCAGAACAGATTTTATTATAACGGAATTATTATCATTTTTATTTTCTGTTTTTATTGTGCTAGTAATCCAGCAGTTTACAAATTTCTATTATTTCAGATTATTATTGAATATACATCTATGTCAGAATACATCACATTTGAAAGTGTCACTTCGATGGGTATTACACTTGGTGTATAGTCTTCACGATCTAGATGGCTCATTTATCGAGGATGGCTAGGCTATATATCATCACGTTAGGTTCAATAGGAGCGGAGCACTAATGAAGAATGTTTGAAAATAGTTTTTTTTCTTCTTGAGAGCTTCCGCTGCCTGTTAGCGTTAGCCCAAAGTAACTATTCTACGTGGACGAAGTCACGGGCTGAGGCTAGTCATAGAAGTTATTTTTACACCAGTAAGTTTTTAATTTCCAAACGCATGCACAACCATAGACCATAACCATATTCTTCTACAACAGCTGATTGTCAAAAATGTTTTGAAAAAAAAAAAGGAATGTTTGGGTGAAATTTACTGGAATAAGGAATTGTTTTACGTACTTTTATGTACCCATTCTCTTTTATTTTCCTTAATATTATTTAGATGAAGAAAGTACAAGGAAACGATTCTTTTCAACGTATAAATTACTTATACCAGGTTTGTCATATAATAAAATATCTGTAGGTACTTTTGTTTCTTGCTCGTTAACTTTAAAACGTGAAAACAAAAGCGAAATATTAATAATATAATATTAATTTTCATAAATAACATACTATTCGTATAATTGAAGATAAGTACAATGATATGCATAATATAGAAACTATTATTGTATATTAGGTGTATCCGCTGCACTACGAATATATCGTCAGTACTTACGTTTTTCTTGAAACGAAATATTAAAACTGTACTAAATAGCCTGCCAGATGGTCAAACTACATTACACGAATCGTAGCTACATCATGGAAAATTCGTAAATTTCCAATAATAATGTCAAAATCTAAATAAAAGTACTTGTGTATAAAAGTCACCGCAGTGCGCTTTCTACCGCGGCCGGCTTGCTCTCTCTTACAGAGTTTTGTTAACATAAATAACTATAGAAATTTAATTTAAAAAAACCATGACTTGAAGTTGAGAATCTATCTTCGAGCAACATACAGATGTGCTCTGGCACCTTTATACCAACCCTCTAGGCTTGACCTTTGGTCAACAAGTTACATAGCATCATGGACTTGGGTGGTTAATTGTATTAAAGTATATAAAAACAAATAAACATTAATTACATATGATATATATAATTTATTTCACAGATAAGTAAGTATGTGGCTTCTAAGAATCCAGCTTTGTCATCATATTATGGCAACTTAATTGTAAATGTGGCCAAGAAGAATGTTTTAAAACTGTAAGTAATTATGTAGCTATTGATTATGGTTGCACATTTTAAAGAAAGCTTTATCTTTTTATATATATAGAATGATCGAGGTTGCTATTGTGTGCACATTGTGCAAAAATTGCTGTACCTATATTTTTGTACTAATTCTTAGACACTTGGTTGTTATCTAAAAAAATATCTAAATATGGATAATTGGAGCGAGTTTTCTAAGCTAAATATACTTTTGATTTCAATTGTTATATGTGTTTTCCTCTGTACATAACACCTATTGTTATGATAATAAACATTTTCGATGAAGTTGTGGGTATCAGCAAGTTTTACATTTTTAATACAAAGGAAATGAAAACAATTTCCAATTTTCTATGTCTAGTTCGATATCTAATATCTATCATTAGCATTTCTGTATTTTACTTTCTCTACTGCATACATTTTCGAATCTATACTAATATTATAAAGAGGCCAAGTTTGTGAGTTTGTGACTTTATAGAGCCTCATCTCTGGATCAACCAGACCAATTTTGAAAATTGTTTTACCAATAGAAAGCCACATTATTTGTAAGTGTCATATATTAACCCTAAAGATAAAAGACTTTTCTGTAGTAATCAGATTTGCAAAGTAAGTCGGAGAAAAAACGGTCAAACGAAATGTTTATTAGGAATGCTGCCTTAATGATGAGAGATATATGATTGAGTTCTAGAGAAAAGAAGAGCTGGATAATGCTTACAAAAAAGCCACCAACTACATATGTTTAACTTTTATATTTAAGTCACAAAAAGTCATTTTTTGTAAATTTTTCTGCCCAACGAAGTAGGCATGGGTCAGCTAGTGTTTAAGTAAAGCTACATATTATTGGTATCGTATGTCTTACTGTGAAATTTCTAACAAGATGGCCACCATTTTGTTAGTTCATTCAAAGTTGTAGTTGTGTTATATCTACTCAGCAGTAATAATCTACTAAAAAAATAAATACATGCCAAATATGAATTTATTGTAGTCCGGTGAAGCTGTTAAGACCTTGCTGGGTCAATAGAGTAGTCACTTCGAAAAAAAAAAAATTAATTTAAACTGATATTGCAGTGTTTCATAGAAATTTATTATACTATCATAAAATGATATATTTCTCTTAATTTTCAGACACCCTGATATAAAAAGACAAATATGTAAGAAATGCAGATGCATCCTTATACATGATGTCTCCGGGAAAATGAAAATAAGGAGTAAGAAAAATTTAAAAACTATAGAATGGTATTGCAATACTTGTGGAGTAAAGAAGATTTATCCAGCAGAAAAGAATAAAGATCATAGTGTATGGCTGGAAAGGGAAGAGGCAGTTGTTGAAGTTATCAATTAGATCTGAAATATTTTAAATAAAAAATAAATTTCTTTGTATTACTTATTTTTATTTATGCTGTAACACTATAAAGCTGGGGATAGTGTTTGGTGGAATCTTATTGTGTCATGTAGCTTTTCGTAATCTTGTGGTTATTTGATCCTGTATTGTGTGATAATGGAGGCATCTTGTGTAATATACCTTGGTTTTTGTGTATGAAGTGTGTGGGAAATAGTATCATGGACCATGAATTTTGAGTTGTTACAACAATTCCTAGAAAATTCTAGCAATGGGGCCACCATGTAGCCAGTACATTGAACTATAAGATACTTTGTAATATGATTAGCCCGTGATAATAATCAAAAAAGAGGTTTGGTTCTAAAGTAGGAAAAAAAATAGAGTTGATTGATAAAGTTGAGATCTGGTATGTTTCAACGCATTACTGAATTGAAGATTATGAAGCTCTCAAACATTTTAGCGTTACACAGGTGTATTATTAAGACGATTTAAGGCTTATTTGGAATTTGGAATCTTTATAGTTTGACTCTGTGGCCCTGGGGAACGGAACTGAAATTTAATGCAAATATACCACATGCTAAAGTTAGTGCAGTATAAATATTAGGGAAGAAATATATGATCATTGACGCCACCGTGGTTGGACGGTTGACTTCGTTCCAGATAACCTGTCGCGGCCTATTTCAACAGCATCTTAGTTTAACTTCCTGGGAGTGGAGCTCTCGAGCACGCTGTTAGCACGATGGAGTGACACTGCATTCATAAGTTCATTACCTGATGTCAATAGGTATATCTTATAGCCAAAGGTAAATGAAAACAATTTGAAAAGCCAACAATGATAACTTTTAGGACATTTTCTTTGTAGTCCGGTGAAGTTGTTAAGACCTTGCTGGGTTAATAGAGTAGTCATTTCGAAAAAAAAAGGACATTTTCTGACAAAGTTTTACCCCTGTGTAATAAAGGCACTGACGCACTCATTCGTTTTTTACGCATGTGAATTTTACACTTGATTCGATTTTATATCGGTCTAATAAAGAGAAAGCACATATCCATGTAACTGATTTTATGTTTTTTCTGGGAATTAAAGTAAAAGGTGTATCCAGTTACCTGTTCCTAGATATATACTAAGCAATAAAGTGTTCTACATATGCTAGCGTGGGTGACGCGTACTACTGGCTGAATGCCATAAAAGATGATCTATGTTTACTGCACACGATATTGTAACTTGGTTTGGCTATCGTACAATTAACCTCGTATTTGTAGTATTATTGCAGTATTAAGTAGGCACTATTGCCGCGTACGTGGCTTTATATTTTCCTATTTCTTCTATCGAACATAGAAGGAATTTAATTATTTTTACAAAATCACTTTAAGAAAAACCCTGGCTGTTTTTTTTTTCTGAACTGACTACGCTATTGACCCAGCAAGGTTTTAACAGCTTCACCGGACTACTAATTCTGGCTATGTTTGTATGTTTTACTTTTATTTATTGATGTAAAACATCTAAAAGCGATGGTAAACCGGATTGTTGGCGTGGCGAGACGTGGCGTCGCGATGCAAGTGACTGGGCGCAATCGCTCTTGCTGCACTGAGCTCGCATACCTATAGTGTATACAGTGTTCTACGTTATACATGTATTTCATATCTGTCAGGCGTCCCGTGACGGCTTAATTTTTGATGTGAAATATCTATAGGCGGAGGATAAATCTGATTGTTGGCGTGGCGACGCAAAACACGGATATTGCACTATTAACGAAATACTGAAAAACAAACCCTATCTTGTAGGCCACTTATTCTACTAGTGTTATTTGGCACGTGCCGACGACCTAGTGCCCTTTGATAAATGTCGCCAAACATAACGCGCCAGCGCCTAGTTGAATTTTTGTGTTTAGTATTTAATAAAAATTAATATTTATGTTATAAAATAAATAAACAATAATTATTTTAAGGAACTGATTTGTATTTTTTTAGCTTTATCTTTTCATTATGCCATAACTTATTCCTGTCGTAATATGTTCTTTTATGCATGTAACTATTATAAAACAATTTTGATGTTTAACATATGCCAGGGCCCCCCTGAAAACTGAGATATAATTGGCTTAATTAGTTCTTTCGGAAGGATTCTAAAATTTGCAATATTTAATTTATTTCTTTCATTATTTTATTTTATCAACCAGTCTTCTATTAGATTATTACTGCCATTGTCGATTAGGTAAAGAGAAAAAAAAGGTAATGAGATTTCAAGCGACTTACGATCATTTCAATGTTTTAACAAGATGGTGGCTGTCTCGTTACAACTTTTCAGGGCGTTTTTGTGGCCAGTCAGAATCCATGTTCCACATTTTTTCCATATTATTTTCTATACACATCATTTGTGCACGATCACCAAAGTATATTATGTAAAACACCATTCATACTACTAAATGTAGTGACAAATAACATAGGATTATAAATAAAATCCACTACAAGACATTGCAAGATACCGCCGAAAACTCCAATATTTTAGTGGTTGAAAAAAAAAAAATTGAATGTCTGTGAAATCGGTTTACCGACGATAATTTTACGTGTACCTACCTCATAAGAGAACATCGATAAAAGTTGCATATTTTTATGAAGTGAATTGAATTAAATTATTCCATATATACAAGCCCAACGCTTAGGCCAATGACGTCCCTCTAATGCTTGTTCCGTGCTCTCGCTTGCACGCTCGGCTCATGCGGAACGTGACAATCAATCATGCTTTTTCGTGCACGCATCCGACTTATAAGACATTTTCACGTCAAAAATAAAATCATGGGAATATGAATATGATACATACAGATTATATGGTACAAAAATATTTGATTTAATTCCATTATCTAGAGACAACACAGAGGAATATATTTTTATATGATAAACCTCCCTTTCTTTTAAAGATTAGTAAATTCGTACAAGCATTTATGATACGCTTGAGGTAACGAGAGTCACAAATGTATGATGACTTTTTAAAATTTATATTTAACAAACGAGTGAAATGGAACAAAGTTCGTTAAGATAACAAATATTTTACATAATCGCATTATTATGCGAGGTTGCTGGAAACATGCAGACTTTATACTTACTGCATTATGTATAAGGGAAGACTACAAGATATATCAAGCTTGAAAGCTTCAGCTTAAACTAACATAAATTTATCTTAAGCCAAATCTTATTTGTATTCTTCTAGTACGGTTTGGAATTTTATAAATTTGACTTTGGTTACCTAATATATGTCTAGAAGTTTGTTGACTTCTAAAATATTTATTCATAAATTCTACGATGGTTTTTACAATATTATTATGACTTATATTCGAAAATATTGTTGTTTTTATTGTTGGCACATACAATATCATCAATAGTATAACTTGGATTCTATATTTCATTGTAAATGTCTTGAAATTGTTAACAAAGTAAGTTTTGTTGCATATCGCGTTTATTGGCTATGAAAGGCGTTGAATGTGTTGTGAAATGTTTCGAATTTATATGGCTGCGATAGTCTTCTTAGTGGAGTGAATATGTAATATCGAGGTAATAAATTTATGCATGTAACTATTGTTTACGAAAGTATTTTGTTACTATTTTTTCATGAGTGTTTTCTCACTGTCTTTATTCCATACTAGCCTCTGCCCGCGACTTCGTTTGCATGGAGTAGATACACTAACACTAACACCCAGCAGTTCTCAAAAGGAAAAAACATTTTTTTTTTTTATTGTAACACGACAAAGTGACTGCACTATACCTGATGGTAAGCATAGTACAATCCAAAAACAGTGGCGACCACCGAGAGACAGATCATCCATCGTCGGTCGCCGCTGTCATGCCGGCCATAATGATGAAAGTCACCTGGTACTGGATATGCACAGGCTGATCCCGAAACGCGACGCGCAAAAGCGAGTCACTATGACGGGCTTTTTCGCCATGTACATGGTGGTTGCGACCCAGTCGGGCTGTAAAACCCTACCACCCCGCAACATCCCGATTTTGAAACATTTTCCATCTGTGCTCCGCTCCTATTGGTCTTAGCGCGATGATATATAGCCTATAACCGTTCTCGATGAATGAGCTATATAAAACTGAAAGAATTATTCAAATCGAATCAGTAGTTCCTGAGATTACCCCCTACAATGCCACAACGTCACAAACTCACAAACTTTACCTCTTTATAATATTAGTATAGTTTAGATGTGCCGACTACTTCGTCTACGTGAAAACTTAAGTGAAAAACAGCGATTAATAAAGTCATCTGAATGTCATAAGTCCATTTACTTATCTACTTTTCTGTCATAGGTCGTGTCGTCATTAAAATTACAATAACTTTTGATAGAGTGAACCGATTTTAATGAAACCAAGACTAAATGTGGTGAGGTTTTATCGCGAACGGAATACTTTCGCAGTGCTTCGTGTTTATATAAACAGACATTTCTAAGAAATCATTAAAATAAGATACATTTTAATGATTTTTTTATTATTATTAATATATAAGTACTATTATTAATACTTATTCCAAGATACCTATAACATTCTTTCGAAAAAATCTAAAAAGTACATGTTACATTTTTATTCTTATTCTATGTATTTAGATATGTAGATTTTAACCTTTTTATGGTAGTAGTAAAGATAGCTCTTATAAGTTATGAGTTCTTACAGTTGGTTAACAAGTTAATTATATAAATATAGAACAAAAATATATCAGGTATAAAATCTTCTCGGGTATTTAGTGGCCAACAACTTTTGTTGTTGTTTTGACTTCTTCTATTTTATTTTTGGCAACCACTCTTATAGTAGACTATTACTGCCATCGTCGAGTGAGTAATGATGGTGGCCATCTTGTTAGAACTTTCCTGAAAGTTTTTTTGGCAAGTCAGAATCTATGCTCCGTGGTATTATTTCCGATCCACTTCCCTTGTGCATTATAACCAAACTATATTACGTAAAGCACCACCAATATTACACAATATAGAACCAAATAACACAAGATTATGAATATCATATAAAATCCACTGACAGACTAAAATTCCGTCAAAAACTCCCAACAACTTTTGTTGTTGTTTTGACGTAAATTACCTGAGTCTCAAGTCTTACTAGGACTAGGGCTAAGTAACCTTCTTTGTTGATCAATACTTATAGGAACATTCTGGAATTAAAATAAAAACAATTCTGTAACTGGTACGTTGAAAATTAAGTTTACATAACACAGATTCATACATTACAGAAAATTATGTAACATGTTTTTTTTAATTCGTACCCACGTTATGTATACCTAAATCGTAAAATGTTATTGAATATAAAACAAATCGAATATTTTGCCATTGATTTTTTATAACTACCAAGATTTTTTTTTATCTCTAAAGGTAAATTAAAAAAGCAAGGTTAGGTGAAGCTCGTTTCGATAATGTAGATTTACAATGAGATATATTTCATGTATAATTATTCTGTCTACATTTGTAATAACAGTAAGAGTATCCGTACTTACAAATATAAAAGACAATGTACTATCATTTTTGCAAAGATCAATCAATTCAGATAATGACAAAAAGCTTATACATCCGTATCGTGCAAAAAATAAATATCCAAGAAAAAATAACGAGAATGGTCCAAATCACATAACGTCTTTCGAAAAAGAAACCAAAAAAGACAACAAATATGTGTACCACAAAGATAATAAAATTTGGTTGCCGAAACCAAATGGACAACAAATTAGCAAAGAACGTTATCGTATAGATTCAGTATTAAATTCTTTAAGACGTAAAGCGTCGTCTGATAGCCTAACGGATGTTTCTGCGGATGAATCCAGTTCTAGTGTAGAACTGAAAGATTGGAAAACCGAATGGAAAGAGCACTGGATGCAAAAGAAATTTGAGGCTGTAAATTCGTCTCAGCCCATCGGTGATCAAGTGAACATGGTTGCGGCTAGTAAGTTCTAACTTTTGTCGTTTTAATAATCTATACTCTTCGTTCCAGAGGTCTGGGAACGTCTAAAAACCCTAGATAAAACTAAGATGTCTGTTTATAACGTCAATAGCTTTTTATTAAATTGATATAACATTTTTTTTAATATTTGTCTGTCTATTTTTTTGTACCGATTAATCGTTGAAACGATTGCTTAGATTTTGATGGGACTTTGAGTGGCAGTAGCTGATATTATTACAAGGAATTACTTGGGTTTTTATTAAAAAAAAAAATAGGATTCCGCGCAAGTATAATTAACTAAAAGAGCAGTAACGATCCAATCGCAGTATACTGAACAAATATTATTTGATGAATTCCACGCAGACAAAGATGCGAGTAAAATCTAGTTATGATATTATAAGTTATTTCAAATGAACATGTATTATCCACGTGAATTTTATACCTTTTTGTAGTTTTGAACTGAAGACTTTAGGCAGGTTGAGCGCTATTTGGTAGGAGAAAAATTTACGGCTTCGCATCAGCGATATGTTAGTAAAGCGTGACTGACATGCTAGTGACGTATTCCTCTTGCATTAGAATAGCAACGCGTATAACGGTCTGTGTTGATGTATTATTGATATTTTGTATTGAGCTCGTGGCAGCCCATTATATGTTATAATCTAACATATAAAACTAAACTATATTAAAATGTATATAATTATTGTTCAGAACAGCAATAGATGTGAAAACCAGACTAATGTAAATATTAAAGATGTTAATATAACATTTTTAATAATTCAGACTTTGTTATTGAGATTTATGAAATTGAAATGATTATTCAAATATATGAATTCTAATTAATAATCAATTTAAAAATTTAAATAATAAACAATTTAGAATATAATTTTAACATTCGAAGGAGAACACAGTTACTCCATTGCTTTGGGTTTTCACTTTTGTTGCCACTCCTTATGACTACCTCAACTTTTTTTACGTTCTACATCTTAGTCTATATTTTTTTATTATTTAGGACCTTGGGGAGTCCCTTGCGGAGATCCAAATCAGCACGACATGCCATGGGGCACTTGCATGCTGCCTATGGAGTGTGAAGCAGAATATCGTATATATCGCGGCGACTATTTCTGCGGTAGAACACAATTCGTATGCTGCGCCTTACAACTCAATACTTACGATATGTATCAAGGCTTCGACGTCTCCTTTGCTGATTCGAGCTTATCAACCGATACCGAGGAGAGGAAAAATCGTGGGAATGGGTCGAAGGGTAGAAAAAAACGAAAGAGAAGGAGGGAGAGGCGCAAACGACAAAGAGAGAGACGGAAACGCAAAAAGGATATAAAGAGTAACATAAGGAAGATCATAAAAGAAATAAGAAAGATACTGAGCAGGACTTACAGAAACGGGACGACTGCGCGGAAGAGGAAAACGAAAGAGTTGAAGAAGTTCATAAAGGAACTAAAGAAACGCTATAAGAACGATCGTCAGTCTGTCAAAGATATTCACGAATTGGAAATGATTAAAATTGATGCAGCTTTACTGAAGCGTTTGAAGGAAATAAAAGATGTTAACCAGAACTTCATAAAGAATAGTACTTTTAGAGATATAGTTACCAAAGGTACGATAAATAAGAAGGGTCTACGTATGTTGCTTGAAGCGTACCCAGAATTAGGAAGCTATTTTACGACCAGGCGTCGAGCTAATCAAAAGCATTCTAAGGATTATTTAGACTACGATATTGAATACGGTCTGGTGTATTACTGAGTTTGTGTATTTAAATATTATCAAATTGTATTATGGTTTCTTTGTATTTCTCTTCTAAGTTGGTTTATAATTATCTGTCAAGTATTCGTGAAAATTAATAACTATATTCAAGAATTTTTGGAGGATCTTGGAATGTCCTATAGCGGATTTTATATTTTATTCATAACGTTGTTTTATTTGGCTTTATATTTTGTAATATTGGTGATGTTTTACGTAATATAGTTTGGTTATTATACACAAGTGGAGTGGATGGGAAATAAAATCACGGAGCGTGGATTCTGACTTGCCACATAAACACAACAGAAAGTTCTAATAATACGGCCACCATCTTGTCAGAACATTGAAATGATCGCAAGAAACTTGTAATATCCATTACCTACTCGATAATGGCAGTAATAATGTACTAGAAGATTCCTTGACAAAAATAAAATACATAGAACTATATTCAAGGTAATTATTCAAATCTATATAAATTCACAAGATCCGTTTTATACATAAAGATAAAAAATATCTTCATATACATTTTGAAAGGTTAAACACTCGTAGTATTCTTGGATACGACGTTTCATGATCACATGTAACATATAGAATAATAATCCAAAACAAATACTAAAAAACAACCAAGAAAACCTAAGTTAAAATTTGTTCAAAGACTTTCCAAAGTATAGCTACAAACTTAGGTGCAAATACCGAAAACAACAACGGGCGACTCGAAATATTATAAAATGGACAATAAACCCTTTTATTTCTTGTCTGTTCCAAGTGAAAGTGGAATCACCTGACGGTCATTGACACTATGCTTAAACGTAGACGCGTAGAGGATTGTTTATATTTTTTGTATTTTTCTACATTTTTAAGTCAAATATTAAGCACCTATTTTTTAATTGGTTTAGAACGAGAATCGAGCGCCGAGTATCCACCATAACTATTGGTACTGTCTAAACATTCAGCCTGTATATGTTGGTTGAATGATAATTTATTGCGAGTATTCGTGATAAAAGTGTTTTTTTTTTACTTTATAAACTTCTTTTAAGTACGCTTATAGAGTTGAGGTTAACTATGTTTTCTTTATATTTGTTTACATTATAAATTGTTATTAACATATTGTTATTTCATACATCGTTTATTCTACATATTTTTGGTATCCTACTTAATTCTATATACATAATGTTATGTAGAAAAGTAAATTTAAAACCTTTTAAAGTTAATTGCCTTTTTTAAATTAAAAAGTCATCTGTTGTATTTAATATCTTTTTTGGGCCAAAGAAGTATAATTTCTTACGTGCGGTAGACAACAACACACATATGTTTTTTTTTTTTAAATTAAATCCTACAAAACTTTCTTAAAGATTAGCCTGTAAATTTAGACACTGTTTTAAGTAATACAACGGAGAAATCAGTATACAAACCTATCTTTTTTAAATGATCACGCTTTTTCATAAATAATATTCATATAAGTGATAAAATGTCTTCTAATACCGTAATATCAAATTTGCTTTGCTAGTACAAATATTGGCACGTTTCCAGCGAGACCGTGTATGAAAAATTTGTCTCTGATGCAATATTTTGTGCTGTAAAAACTGTTAACTTTATACTTTTTACTAAAAATTTGCTTTTATCTGCGGCTTCGCTCGGGTGTCGTAAACCGTCACATTCGATGACGCTGAATCGGGTTCACTTGGCTCGACTCGACAGCAAGTGCGTTCGGATCGATGACCCATCCAATCGTGTACACTTACTTGGCTTCCGTCGTCATCAAACACATGTTTTCACTTGTATCAAGTTTATTTTTATATCATAGGAGGTACACTAACAGTTAGGAAACCTGATGTTAAAATAAAGTCGGTTAAGTGCCGCAAGCGCTCGCCTTGGTAGTCCGGTGAAGCTGTTATGAATTTGCTAGTTCAATAACGTAGTCAGATCGAAAAAAAAACCTAATGTTAAGTGATCAACGCCGTCCACATACTCTAGCAACACAAAGGTAGTCACAAATGCATTGACAACCTGTGTATAGCGGGAGAGGGAGGTGGGCCTCCAGTGCTTTCACTGATCAAACAAAATGCAACAATGCAAGCACTGTTACTTCACGTCAGTGTTTCTGTGAGAGGGTGGTACTGCCCCGGTTGAGCCGACCCATTCATGCTGAAACCAGTAATAGCTTCAGCGTGGCTCTATTATCTACAAAAGTACGTACTTTTTTTATCTAAAGGCCATTATCAAGCTGAGAATCTATAATTATTGATGCATTCGTATATTTTACATATACACAATTTGAAAATTTCGAAATAACGTATAATATTAGGAACGGCTAAATTTGGAATTAGCTAACTTTGAAATGTAACCACACAAATCTATACTAATATTATAAAGCTAAAGAGTTTGTTTGTTTGTTTGGTTGAACGCGCTAATCTCAAGAACTATCGGCCCGATTTGAAAGTTTCTTTTAGTGTTAGATAGCTCATTTATCGAGGATGGCTATAGGCTACATATCATCACGTTAAAACCAGTAGGAGCAGAGCACTAATGAAGAATGTCTCAAAACGGGCTATTTTTAGAGCATCCGCTGTGTGTCAGTATTATATGCGTTGCCATGGTAACACGATAACATTCTTTCGGAAATATTATTAGAGTTTATTTTGTGTTCCTGTTCAAAAGTTTATTCTAGGTTATTTTTAATTCCAATTTTTGATTATAAGTAGTACGTTGCTATCGCAAACATTTTAAAAGTCTATTTTGTGCTGCTATTCTAAAAGGTTAGTAGTAATAATATTCGTCCATCACAATACAGGCGAAGGAATTAATCCATACTGCCAATTCTGAAATTGTCAATATAGGTAGTTCTTATGTGTTCTCTATATATAAGCGCCAAATCTTCTATATAATATTTCGTAAATTTTTATCTTCTTAATTTTCAAGACCCCAGAATACATGCTCCGTGGTATTATTTTTCATTTATTTCACTTATATTAATATTATATTAATAATTTATTATAATAAACAAACCATATTACATAAAACGCTGCCAATTTATAGAGAGAGATAGTATAGAGTATAGAGTATAGAGTATAGAGTACAGTATAGAGTCAAATAAGACAAAATTATGAATAAAATATACATAACAGACTGAAATCCCGTCAAAAACTCCTCAAAAAGTTTATTCTACGTTAGTTTTGTTCTCAATTTTTGGTTATATTATAAGAATAAAACGTGTGTATATAATATTCAAATAAATACTTTTTGATGAATACATATACATACATATCTGCGGTGCTACAAATATCAACATTTTTTTTTAATTCTGTCGATATATCTGTTTGTTTATTTGTTCCGGGTAATCTCCGAAACAGCTGGACCTATATGAACGGTTTTGTTTTCTTAGAAATGATTGCGCTATTAACCTAGCAAGGTCTTAACAGCTTCAACGGACTACAAGTAATATTTGAACGGAAATTTTACGGGCAAATAACCAACTAATTAGCTGTTTTAGCGAGCGAAGCTAGCGAGTTCAGCAGACGATACCTGATATTATATCTATACAATAAAAGATTGAACACATATTGTTTGATAATGTATAGCTTAATATTTTCATTACTTTCTTATATAGTGTAAGTGAGCAATGAGGCTGATACATAGATAGTAGTTTAAAGTTCCAGCTATGTATGTGGCTTATGATAAATCTCATCCCATTCGATACACTATTAGTATTCACATATATAATGTACATATTACCTGTTACTGTATATGATGTGCGTGTCATACTTACAAATATTTTTGAAAGAGTATTATTGTTATTTACACATCTAATAACAATTTTACATTTATTTAATACATCCAAAAAACGCGTGCGGAGCCGCGGGTAACAGCTAGTATAATATAAGCATGAATTTAATAACGAAATACCTGCTTAGTACTCTTGTATGTGACTTTGTATGTCAATATGTGACTTTTCTGTGGATACCTTTTTTTATTATAGCACGGCAAAGTGACTGTATTATGCCTGATGGCAAGCACCGTACAATCCAAAAACAGTGGCGACCACCGAGAGACATACTATCCATCGCCGGTCACCGCTGTCATTCCGGCCTGCGTGTTTCTTCACGTTGCGTTTGAAAGACTCCATATCATAGGAAGGAGGAAACACACTGGCGGGGAGATTATTCCACAGCTTCACGGTACGGCAAAGATAAGATACCTATAGAATTTGGATGATAATATAACACATAACAATGAAAAAAAATTTAGAGAATTCAAACGACTTTAATAAAAACACGGCATAGACAACGTATGGAATTTTTTTAAATCAGTGATATAAATAACAAAATAATTAGTGTGATTTTTTTAGAAATACCATAAAAATAGTAGAAGCAATACTTTATAACCTCATGAATCTGTATAATAATATTCTGACTTTATTTTTTTTTAGTTCTACTAGTGGTAGCCAATCTATTTCAAGTTTCTTGCGATCATTTCAATGTTCTAGTTAGATGGTGGCCATCTTGTTAGAACTTTTCAGGGAGTTTTTGTAGCAAGTTAAATTCTTCGTTGTATTATTTCCCATCCACTTCACTTGCAATAACCAAAATATATTACGTAAAGCACCACCAATATTACGAAATATAGATCTAAACAACATAAGATTATGAATAAAATATAAAAACTTGTTGACTTGGTTTTGTATTAAACTTTTGACAACGTTAAGCAGTAGCCCGAATTTACGGGTATATTCAGAGCGGCCAAAAATATTGAAAAGGACTGTAGATTATTATTTGTAAAAACGATATGTTGTTTCAAACTTTACGTGAATACAGAAATCACAGGTTTCCTGAATCGTTCATAAAGATTATCCCAAAAGACCTTTCGTTCCCAGTGTGGCTTTTCAATAATCTGAAGGTCTTCTCCGAAATGCAAGCAACTAACATTTGTAGGTTGTACAGTTAGCCAATGGATTGGTAATAAATCGCAAATCTCCGGCGTTGGGTTCCTGAAATAAATAAGGAATGTAATATCTTTGTTTATATGAAAATTAGCCTTTACCCGTGACTTCGTTCGCGTGGAATAGTTACTTTAGGCTAACGCTAACACACAGCGGAAGCTCTCCAGAGGGAAAAAAACGAAAGAATTCTTCAAATCGGACCAGTAATTCCTGAGATTACCCCCTATAAACTTACAAACTTTACCTCTTTATAATATTTAGTATAGAAGTATAGATTTCGATTACCATTACCTTAGATTAACCGTCGTGCTTTGTAAGTTTTATTGTTTGACTAACAATAATATCATCTGATGTTAAAATATGTCAATGTGGTCTAAGGTAGTAAACAAATTGAGCCTAAATGACGTTAGCTCTTCAGTGCAATTGCCCGAACACACAAACAGAAGCCTGGCGACAGATTTTCAACTTGAGGGTAGAATCTAGCTAGGTGGCTTCCAAGTTACTCTTGGTTACCCTGAACAGGTTACAGAGACTGGCTGTTCGTATTGTGAATGATGCAGACGTAACAGTGTATATAGAGCCACTTCAGTTGCGCAGGGACCTAGCCTCACTGAGTGTGTTCTACTGTCTGTATCTTGGCGAGTGTTCCGATGAGTTATTTAATTTAATTCCTTCCTCCCCTTTCCATAACTGAAACACGCGCGCTGGGCTTCGGAGACACAGTTTTACGGTCAGTTGTATCTGGGCACGAACTAAAAAGTTCGCAACTTCATAGCTTTGAAGTACCGTGAAGCTGTGGAACAATCTCCCGGCTAGTGTGTTCCCCCTTCCTATGTCATGGAGTCCTTCAAGCGTAACGTGAAGAAACACTTACGCAGGCGGCATAACAGTGGCGACCGGCGATGAACAGTTTCTCTTGACGGTTGCCATTGTTTTTGGATTGTACAATGCTTACGATCAGGCATAGTGCAGTTACTATGTACAGCTACAATAATAAAAGGTGGATTTTGAGAAAGACCTACCACCATGCAGATAACGATGTTAATGACACGATATATTTTTGGATACTGTTATTATTCGGTCCTTCAAATTTTGTTTAATGAAGATGGACTCTAGAAAGTAGGCTATTATATCCAGTGTCGCAACAAGTTATAAAGGGATCCAGTAACATTTCTTGCGGGTACTTTTGTTGTTGATTTATGTTGTAGTTATCGCGAAATATAGAACCCTAATCTATTTACTTTTCTGTGATGAACAAACTTTGAGGAGATACCTGCCTTAATAAATACAATATAATTCAGCCAGAATCTTTAATTCCCGTACAGCGGATTAGTTTTAGTTAGACTCGGGTGGATTCAAGAATAGTTTAAATTCACAGTTGGATCCGGGAGGTGGTGCAGTGGTTTGATTTTAGATTTTTTAAATTATTCTAAGGGCAGCACAACATCTGCTGCGCCCACTAGTTTTTTAGATTTATAAATAAAAAACATTGATAATTTAATAGTAAAACTTAAATAATTCAACATTTCTTACATCTAAACATTATGAATTCCATATACAAATGAAAATAAACCTACATAAAGATTATGTATGTACTATTCATTCGTGTAAATAAATGACAGGTTATTCCCCTGACTATAGAGCCACGATTTGAAATAAATTCCCCTGTTACTGGTTTATTCTAGTTACCATAGAATAATACTAATTGTTATACTTTGCTTACTAATTATAACTAACTATTTTATTCGTTAAATTTTGTTTTTTTTTTTTTAAACTTTATTTTTGGTAATCAGTCTTTCAGATTATTAATGCTATTGTCACGTAGTCAATAATATTACAAGCGTTGTACGATCATTTCAATATTAAGCGTCGTGTGAATCAATATTCTAACAAGATGGTGGATCCCTTCTTAGAACCTTCCAGGGAGTTTTTGTGGCATCTCAGAATTTCATGCTCCGTGGATTATTTTCCATGCACTTCACTTATGCACAATAACATAACTATATTACGTAAAACACCACCAAATTTACAGAATATAGTAGTCAAATAACACAAGATTATGAATAAAATATAAAATCCACTACACAACATCACTAAAATCCCGCCAAAAACATCCATTTTGAGTTTATAGGTAACATTTTATGATTTTTTGCCTATATGCGTCGAGAACTCTGTAGCTCGTGAACCCCGCATAATTATAACTGATGACATACCAGTAGTGTATCAAATTTAAGCTTATAAATTTGGTTTCATTTTTCGATTGACGAGTCGTTGAGTGTT
Source organism: Antheraea mylitta (assembly GCA_014332785.1). Classification (NCBI taxonomy): domain Eukaryota; kingdom Metazoa; phylum Arthropoda; class Insecta; order Lepidoptera; family Saturniidae; genus Antheraea; species Antheraea mylitta. Next base: position 87,387 of record JACEII010000202.1, read on the forward strand.
CGTTCATGACGGAGCAGTAAACTTAATATCCAAGAGACTAGAGATATGTTGATTCATGCTGATATTGACAAAGTGTTGATTAAAGTTGGTGACGATGAGGTGTGGTACTATTGTTAGCGTGGTATGGTGGATTATTAAATGGGGGTTATAAAATCTCTTTGATTAATCTGTATCGAAGCATTCCTTCGCTGTTCATACGGTTGTGAATTTGGGAAAAATATTAAGTTAATGATTTATCTATATAAATACAAACGGGTGTTGGTATGTATTATTTTTTTTTATATCATAGCAGGCCAAGGAACAAGTGGGTCACCTGATGTTAAGTGATCACCACCGTCCATAGACACTAACATGGGAGTCGTGAGTGCTTAGCCGGCCTGTCTTTGTGGGGAAGAGGGGAAGGCAAAAGAAGGGAGAGGAGAGAGGGTGGTGGGCCTCCTTCGCTCTTACTGATTGAACGAACCGCACCAATGCAAGGACTATTACTCCAAGTCAGTTTTCTGTGGGTCAGGTGGTACTACCCCGGGTGAGCCGATCCATTCAAGCTTCAGCGTGGCTCTGCCACCTACATAATGTATGTACGAAACCAAGACAGCTTAACTTTCTTCGACACATCTTATAAATCGATGAACGTCGACTGCTCGCGCGAAAAAGCATGAGTCATTGTTAAGTTCCGCCTGAGCCGAGCGTGCAAGCGAGAGCGCGGAGCAAGAGATAGAGAGGCGCGAACGGCCTAAGCATTTGGCTTGTGACGCTTTTTTTTTTTCGACATGACTACGCTATTGACCCAGCAAGGTGTTAACAGCTTCACCGGACTACGGCTTGTGACGCGTCTGTCTCTTCCACTCGATCGGCCGATATGCCCGAGCCGTTATCACGTAAAATTATCGCCCATAAACCGGCTTTACAGATAACCAATTTTTTCCGAATTGACTACGCGCTTCACCGGACTAATGACGCGATCTTTTATAGCGCTGAGGCGATTGGGAATAAGGTCAAGAGTACCAGAGTGACCGAATATTGGCTTGAGCTGTAGCAAAGTGTTTGACCTACTGCCATAAAGGTTAATAATAACTGTAAGTATTTGTCCACGGAGAACTCTCTCTTGGATACTCTTGAAAATTGGTATGCATAAATATTTGTACTAAATAGATAATACACTGGCGCTAAAAATCTAGTTGTAAATACTATTTATTGTTATGCATAGTAATAATAGCAAATACTAATAAAGTACGAAATAATTGCTTAACTCGCATTTTTAATTCATTTCGAAGCCATGAAACCACGTCGTCAAGCAGCTATCAGTACGTTTAGCTAGTTACACTTGAGAGCTGAACGTATTTGACGTTTTACACATTTATATAATTAAAAAAGTGTGTGTGTGTGTGTACTTATTTATGTACAAGCTTTAGAAGTTATACTTTTTTAGCGTAACAAGATAAAAAATCATTTCAAAAATTTTATCTTTCGCCTTATTACGCCTTACTATATATATACGTTTGTAGAAAAAACGACACTAACAATAGAAGAAAGGTATTTAATACATTGAAAGTTTTAATGCGAAGGAATACAAATAACAAATACAAAGAAACAAAATGTTGACTATAGCTAACTTCAGAGTGTCGGTTTTTCGTGACGGTGTGCGTGCACATAGTAAAAGTTTACTCTCATCATTTTTCCCTAACGCGCCAAAAGGAGTATAACTTCAAAAAAGGATTTAACATTTATTTTGAAAATTAAAAAAACAATGATATAATTATTATTTTATGTCTGATGAATATCACTATTTACTTTTAAATTACTTCTACTTCTCTAATGCTTTACTCCGTTACTTTTTCTTATTGTAGCTCGTCAAAGTTAATAACAATATGCTACAGTACTCCAACGGTACTTGTACTTCTTTATTTATATGTGACGATATTATGTACCTTATTTCTAAATAGTGTATTTAATACTACGTTTACTTACCCATATTGAACGAAATTAGCTATGATACGCGCCACTCTCGCTACCGTTGTTTCATCATTCAAATCTCCAGCGGGTTTGCCTAAAATCGCGTGTTTTATAACATCGCCGTGTCCGGCCATTTGGATTTGATCATAAAATTTTTCATAGCTCCCCATGTTACCTTTATATGAGAATTCCATTAAATAAACATTATTTCCATCTTTCGAATGTATTTCTGCAGAATTCAAAAGGCCATGCAGTATTAAATAGTCTCCAAAGTAGTTTAGATATCCAAATACCTCGTCACCGACGGTCTTGTTTCCGAAATAGAAATGCTTAACATTGTCACCTATTTCTCGTTTAATTTCTTCTGTATGAAAATCTAGGTCCGCTGGTAAGAATTCAACGAAATTGGAATTCATCTTATTAATATAATCGGTCTCATAATATTCACTGCTTCTGAGATAAAGTCCTTCTATCGCGGCAAACGAAAACATAATGGGAATTTTTCTATATCTTCCTTTTACAAGAGTATCGTATGGGGCTTCGATTAAAAACGGTTCAATTCCAGATAATTTCTTCTCGACACAAGGTACAAAACCGAATTTACCATCAACTAATTCCTTATAATACTCTTCATTTATCTTACTCAATTCATCAGCGGGAATTTGTTGGTAATAATGTAGCAGATTGTTTAAATTCGTTGTACTTGTATTAGCCATTCTTGATGCTGTCTTAATAGGATCGTCATCTATAGCCCAAACTGATGTCGCTGAGCCAGATTCTATTATTGCATTCTGGAACAATCCACTACTCGTAGGAGAGAGGATGTGATATTCTACTGAGGCACCTCCGGCACTCATACCGTATAAGGTAACTCGGTTGGGATCTCCACCAAAATGTATTATATTCCTTTTAACCCATCGTAAAGCTGCTACCTGATCCTTCAGTCCAGCGTTACCTGGTGCTTCATCTGTACCGAGACATAGAAACCCTAATGCTCCTAATCTATAATTCAACGTCACGACGACAACATCTTCTTTTATTAAGGGCTCAACTCCACTGGTTTGACCGCCACCAATAATAAATGAACCGCCATGTACGTAAACCAGGACTGGCAGAAGTCTCTTGGATATGTTGGTCGGTGTGAATACGTTGACGATGAGGCAGTCTTCATCGCCTTGACCGTTTTGTGGACATCTGACTGAACGATTAGCTTCGAAGATGCCTTTCCAGGGTCTAGGTGGTAGAGGTGCCTGTTGATAAAAATACATTTATATTCATATGAAGATGTGTTTCACGAGAGGAAACCGGTAATAGGAGTTGTTAAATATTGGGTAGTGCTTCGTATACGTAATATTTGAGTCTTCCTACGAGTAATTCTATACGAGAGGATACATAAAATATTAGTTTATGTGATTGTCGGTACAGTATATAAAGTTTCTATTATAAAGCATATATAAAGCTTTTCTGCCATGAATTTGTTTTTACGAAATGTGAATATTTGCTATTATACTATACTGTATCTGGATAGGATGTACTGCAACATGTAGCTAAATGTTGTTGTTGGACATTTTTAATTAAGCGTATTAAGTTTTTTTTTTTTTAACTTTATTTTTGGCAATCAATTTTTCCGATTATTACTGTCATTGTCACGTAGTCAATAATATCACAAGCGTCGTGCGATCAATTCAATATTAAGCATCGTGTGAATCAATATTCTAACAAGATGGTGGATTCCTTCCTAGAACTTTTCAGGGAGTTTTTGTGGCATCTCAGAATTTCATGCTCCGTGGTATTATTTTCCATTCACTACACTTATGCACAATAAACTAAGTATATTACGTAAATACCACCAAATTTACACAATATAAAGTCAAATAACATAAGATTATGAATAAAATATAAAGCTACTACATGACAGACTAAAATCCCACCAAAAACTCGAGGGTTTTTTCATTTATCTTGCAACTGTGATGTATTGTTGCCGTTTTAGCGACTTTGTCGCTAGATCTAGCGGATTTTGGACATGTTTAACGATTTTTTTTTCAAGCTAGCGACTTAAAAACAATCGGCGACTTCTAGCTATTACTTGAATATTGAAAATATTTTGGTACTAATTTAATTGTAATTACTGGTAACACCATGAATTGCTGATTTTATTTTTGGAATTCCCCTACTAGTATGACGTTCGATCTCGGGGTCAACTAGAATGAAAACAGCAAGAAGAGTTATAACGTGACTAAAAGTTGTTATAACTAATCCAACTAAAGCCTTTTATTCGTTTTATCGCAGTGAAATATTCGCAATTTATACTATATCTCACCATATTTTTTACCATAGAATATTATGAAACATTTAGCGACTTTTGGCGGAATTTTTAATTATGGATTTTTCAAAATCTAGCGACTTTTTAATTTACGACTGCCGTGATGTGCTCCAACAATATAAACGTTTTCTGTATGTGTACTTTTCTGCATGCATACATGCACGATTTCGTGATGATTGGTTGAGTATTTAATGTATGAAAGGTACTATCACCGACGTGAAATAACAGTGCTTGCATTGTTGTGTTTCGTTCGGTTAGTGAGAGAGCCGGAGGCCCACGTCCCTTCCTCTTTCCTGCTTTTCATTTCCTTCCCCTCCCCCTTCTCCCATATACAGGCTGGCAACGCACTTGAGACGTCCCTGATGTCGCTAGTGTCTATGGACGGTGGTGATCACTTAACATCACGTGACCCACCAGTTCGTTTGCCTCCTTTGATATAAAAAAAAAATAATAATAATAAACAAACAGATAACACAGACACAAATAAATAAAACAGATGCAATAAACATAAAAATACTTTATATGTTTTAACGTGATATTAAATTACAATGTGACCTGTATATGTACAAGATAAATAAATATAAACACAATCTTAATATTAATGGGCAAAAAATAATATCTATTGTGAAAATTTAATGTAATAAAAATATTGAATAAGAAATTCGGATGCTATCAGAATAAATCATCTTAATCTAAACAAACGAGTACAGAATTCTGACCTTATATCGATTCCTTCCCGTTGGCGGAGACGCGTACGGAATCCCAAGGAAGGACAAATAATCACCGTCTTCAGCGACTCTGCCTCTTACGATACCGGTTTTTGTTATCACATCTCTGTATTTTCCAATATTTAGATATTTGAAATCGTCATTCGTCGATACATATGTGATAAGAAAAACAACGCAACTATACGCGACGGTGGCTCGAAGCATAATAACCGGCAAAATTTGCCCAGAAAACCGGTAACGATTTTTGTTTTTAAATTGTTATTCTTAGAATTACCGTACTAACAGTTGATATTCTACTGTTACACTAAGCATGATTCATTAAAAGTAAATTTAATTGTTGATCTTAAAACAGATATGTCCCTGAAAACAGATGGTTAGAGTAAGAATTTGTTGTTGAATTATTGTTTTCTACGTAACGTTTGCTAATTTATTATGTAATTATTTTTTCTAAAATAAAATATACTCGTGCCTTAAAGAATATTTTCTTTAAAAAAATACATATATTTATTATTTTTGTTTGGGTTACATGGTTTTGGTACAGCAAAAAATTATGTATTAATTTTTTTATTATAGTTAGTAAACACAATTTATAAAAAGCGATCTGTATTAATGTAGTGTTCATTATCTTAAATAACACTTTCTTAAATTATAGCGTCATTATAGACAGATGCATAATAAAAAACGTATGCACGAATTTGTCACAAAAATATAAAGTTTAAATAAGAACTATTCAAATAACCTCAAAAAGTATAGATTCATTTATGTCAAATTAAACACCAATTATTGTTAGATTAGATTATTTCACTATTTGTTTGTAACTTTTTAGTTGATAATTTTATATACTTTTATAATATTTTGTACGTCTCAATTACGTCTTATAAAAAACAAGTCTCTGAGACATTCTCGGTGCAGATAAGTACGGTTGTAATATATAGGGAAGTAATCATAAGGTTAAAGTCACAGTGAGAGCGATCTGCCTGCATTATTACATAGTGCATTATGTTAAGCAGAATCTTTGTAATTTTTTTACCCGTTTTGAATATAGCCGTAAGTTTGGACTTGCACGCCATACATTCAAGAATTTAATACAACACATAGATAAAATAATGTTATAGGAATATAAAACTGGTATTTATCTAACTAATACCATTAAACGAGCAATTTTTCTATATTTTTATATTATTATACATTCAGGGGTCCTAACAAAGTTGCTTATTGACAATCATTAACGCAAATTGAAAACGGAAAAATGTATGGAGATGACATATTTGAACACTATATCACGTGATAAAATCGTCACGATTTCCGTTTTCTATTTGCGTTAGTGATTGTTGATAAGCAACTTGAGTAGGCCCTAGGATCACGGAAACGGCGTGAGCGGTTTCCATGAATCTTAGTATGTAGAGGTGGTTTCGGGGACGATAAATTGATATAGCTAGATTTCATTCATGGAAACCTTTTTTTCTAACTGAGTTTTCAGGCAATGAAAAAATATAGCTAGAATATAAAGGCACATTTCGCGGCCGCTGTCAAAACAAATATAGCTCAGATGGAAATCGGCAGCTTTGAAAATCCGTCTAACTCCAGTTCGAATCCGAGTGACAGCAAAAGAGATATCTTTTCAATTTTTTTTTTTGATGAAAAATGCTAATTTAATGAGTCAAACCTAACAGTTTATTTTAATTTATAAATGTTTTTTAAAGAACCAAGCTAGGCTCGGTCGTTTAGGTATTTTTTCCTTAAGTTTTTTCGGATGTTACAAATATCATGTAGGGGAGAGTGGGGGAACCAGGAACACTTAACTTCAAACGCTAAAAAATAATAGAAAAAAATTATAAACTAAATCAAATTTTATTGCTTCATGAATTTTAGTTATCTATGTACTTAGTAGTCATAAAACGTTATTTTAAATTTACATTTTAATAAAAATATAAATTAAAAGAAAAAACATTGCCGTTTCTGTTTACCCGATACCGTATGGGGTAATTGAGATCATCCCGTGGGGGAAATGAGAACGGTATGAGGTAATTAAGAAAGATGTTTGATCGATCTCTCGTACGTATTTACGAGGCATCTGAAATAATTTGTAAAGTTTAAATATTTTTACACAATCAACCAGTATTGCTATGGGTAATTAGGAGAGTAAGGGGCAATTGGGAATGTTCCAAACTACCCACCTAATGCCGTTCCCAATTAGCCGAATCAGTAGTCAATATGAATAAAAATTGTCGCCACTCTCAAAAGCATTTTTTATTAATTATAATCTATGTTGCATTTGAAAACATATACTGCATGTATAATATGAGCAAAAATACAGTACCTCTGAATTCAAAAATATGATACTTACATGTGTTATTACTGATGACAAAATATATATCAAATTATATCATAAATACAAAAATAATTGTTCGACTTAAAGTGACAATACTAGTGCATCCTTTCAATCCCACTTTCGCCTTGGCAATGAATGGCTCTGCATTCATCCGTAGAATAGGTTCGCCACAGTGTAGTACGGGGAGATGTACTATTTATTTAACTGTTCCCAATTACCCGTCGTTCTCAATTACCCTACTCTCCCCTACTATGTATTTATACCAAAATTTGTGTTCTGTGCAATTATATTATGAGCGGTTAAATAGTTTGGCAATGATTGTAGTATGATTCTTCTGCCAACATTTCTAAACATGATTGAAATCTATTACTAGCCTCTGCCCGCGACTTCGTTCGCGTGGCTTAAATACAATAACACTATCACGCAAACATCCCGTTTTTGAAACATTTTTCATCTGTGCTCCGCTCCTATTGTTCTTAGCGTACTGATATATGATAGATATCAGTATATATGATAGATGATAGCCTATAACCATTCTCGAAAGAATTATTCAAATCGGACCAGTAGTTTCTGAGATTACCCCCTACAACGTCACAAACTCACAAACTTTATCTCTTTATAATATTAGTATAGATTTATTGTAAGATATCTGAACATTTTTTTTTTCAAAAATCTAAAAAGAAACAGACAGACAGACGTTAAATTTACATTCTTATTATATATTTAGATAGATAAGGGCTAAGTGTCTGAAAAGTAAAACTATTTTATCTTTTTGATTTCTTGTGATAGATGTTTTTTCTCGAACTAATTACGTTAGCTTAGGGCACTCAGCTGATTTTACTTGACAACTAGCTCAAGGGTGCACGGCACACCTCGGCTTGGGATGTTGCCTGATACGTGCAATTCGCGACCTATCTGAGCTAACCTAAGCTTACTATTCATACATATATGAGTCTTTGGAACGTACATGTGTATTAAACATACATATCTCAACAACTCATGCATATTTTGTATCGGATAATTCTCTAAACTATTTCAGTTCGATAAAGGAAAGGAACAAAACCCTTCAACTTTTATGTGTAAGCGTGTATGTGTGCACATGTGTGGAGGTGATGTAAGGTTTTGTGTAACTGTATCACGCGAGCAGCGCACTCAAGAGCTCCATGCCATGGGTACGGACCTAGGGTTGCGCCGCTGCCAAGGGGGCCTAATCTGGTGAACTTGTGATGATATTTGACGCAACTTAAGTATGAATGTATAACTTAAGGATCATTTTATATTTCAAAATAACCATATTAAATCCGAAATTTTTAAAATTCTAATGGCAGATAATATTCATAAAAAAATTAATATCCAGAACAAATTGAAAAGAGTTACTTAGATTATTAGTTTGTATTTCTTTGGGAAGAAATCCCAGACCTCATACTCTAAGTTATACAAGTTAGATTACTTGAAAGTAAGTGCGGACTTGAAACTACTTAACGTGCCGGCGATCCTGTCGATGACGTTAACAGATACACTCTTAGCAACTTGGATCGACTAACTTGTTTGAATTGGAAGTCATATTTGAACTTTAAATAGGGCTCTGTATAAATACATACCTCTGCCTATGACTTCTTACGTTTCCAATGTATCTTTCAGTTTCAGTTACATTATTCAAGGTTCACAAAAACAATTCAATATTACATACATGTATAATTTGTTTGGTTATGATTGTATTAAATAACGCTATAAATAAAAATAAAAATAAGGGAATAAATGAAACATTTATTTTAATGACGAGATATACTCGTGGTATTGTACATAGCCCAAGCGCGGCTTGAACAACTGGTTTCTGAGTATGATCATAGGAGCTAAGTTGCATAAATATATAATACTAGCCTCTGCCCGCGACTTCGTTCCCGTGGAATAGATACACTAACACTAACACGCAGCAGTTCTAAAATGGAAAAAACATCCCGATTTTGAAACATTTTTCATCTGTGCTCCGCTCCTATTGGTTTTAGCGTGATGATATATAGCTTATAACCATTCTCGATGAATGAGCTATATAACACTGAAATAATTATTCTAATCGGACCAGTAGTTCCTGAGATTACCCCCTACAACCTCACAACATCACAAACTCACAAACTTTACCTCTTTATAATATTAGTATAGATATGTAAGTAAATCTATATAATGTAATATTTTAATAAGTAGTTTTAAGCTGTCATGTTGTAGTTGCCTCTCTCCGATTACATACGTCTTGCGGTACGGTTGCGTTTCATTGAGCTCCCTAATAATAGAAACTTTTGGAGGTTTTGAACATCTATATCAAAATACTTATTAATACAGTTAATTAATAAAGTAAACCGAACCAATATTTGTGTAGTTCAGGACAAAGTATCTCAAATTTATAATTCAATATTAAAACATATTAAAGTTAACATTTAATTTAATAGATAAACTGTAAAAAAAAGCATGATGTATAAGCAATGTTGGCTTATATTCTTCGAATCTTCTCAATTATACTCTTCGGAGTTTTTGTAGAGGTCTTAGTCTGTCATGTAGTAGCTTTTGTATTTTATTAAGTCGTTTCGATGTTATACATATCTGTGTTATACGCAACTATATTCAGAACGAAAAAGTATAGTGAGGACTATAACTTTCGGGTCCGCTTTCATATAGGTATTATAAATGGTAAAATTTGTAAACTTAAGCCGGTAACCAGTTGGAATTTATGATCAGATTCCAAAAACCTCTTTTCAATAGGAGGCAGATGAATAGGGCACCTGATGTTGAGTGATCACCGTTGTCCATAAACACTACCAACACCAGGGGAGTGGAAAGTGTGTTGCCAGCCTGTCTTTGGGGGAAGGTGTAAGGTAGGGGAAAGGAGGAAGGGAATGAGGGAGGGGTGACAGGAGGGGTGGTGGGTCTCCAGTGCTCTCACTGACCGAACGAAACACAATAATGCAAGCACTGTTACTTCATATGGGTTTTTCTGTTGGTCGCGTGGTACTTGGTGAGCTCATACTTATTTATGCTGAAACCAGTAATAGCTTCAGCGAGGCTCTACTGCCTTAAAACTTCTTATGGCTTTGTAGGGACAAATTTTCTTTAAGCGTTCAACTATAGAGAGGTATGTATTTAAGGCGTTACATTTCAAAATGAACTAAATCCATTTTTTTTAATTTCACAAAACTGTTCATTTGCCTCGTATGTCATAAAAAAAATCTCTCTTATTCACTAATATATCATATTTAGTCGCTTGCATTTGGATCATAACCTAATAAAGGGATTACCATAAAATGATATCACAGTTTCACGGTAAAATAACAATACGATAACGTCATTTTTTAAGTACCTCAGTAGGCTTGTCAGATAAATCTCATTATTGAAAGGCTATCTCATGATTCACACACGGCTTATACTCATATAATATACCTTCTTATTCCAGCATTCTTTCACCGGCCAGGATGAAAATGGGCGTATCTGAGTTTTCTCATAGGAGACTATTAATTCTCTCCATTTTACTTATTTACAACTATGTATAACCTAATAATAAAGAGGAGCATATGAGATTGAAAACCTACAACGCTTTTTCCTAGTGATATAGGACTTCTTACTCTCTTTATTTTTGGTAACCAACCTTTCAGTACATTATTACTACCATTATCAAGTAGGTAATGATATTACAAATTTCATGCGATCATTTCAATGAATTAACAAGATAGCGGCCCTCTTGTTAGAACTTTCCAGAGAGTTTTAATGACAATTCACAGTCCATACTCCGTGGTATTATTTCCCATCCACTTTTTTTTTTTATATCAAAGGAGGCAAACGAACTGGTGGGTCACGTGATGTTAAGTGATCACCACCGTCCATAGACACTAGCGACATCAGGGACGTCGCAAGTGCGTTGCCAGCCTGTATATGGGAGAAGGGGGAGGGGAAGGAAAGGGAAAGAAGGAAAGAGGAAGGGAGGTGGGCCTCCGGCTCTCTCACTGACCGAACGAAACACAACAATGTAAGCACTGTTATTTCACGTCGGCTTTCTGTGAGAGGGGTGGTACTTCCCCGGAGGAGCCGACCCATTCACGCTGAAACCAAAAATAGCTTTAGCGGGGCTCTACCACCTACAACAACTTCACTTGTGCACAATAACAAAACTATATTGCGTAAAGACACAACAAATATTATATGATATAGAGCCAAATAACACATATTTTTTTCCGAAGTTACTACTCTATTAGCCTTGCAAGGTCTTTACAGCTTCACCGGACTACTAAGGCGAGCACTTAAGGCACTCGGCCGATTTTATTTAGGCAACTAGCTCAAGGGTGCACGCACACCTCCGTTTGAACTGTTACCGAAATCCCGGATCTAACCTAGCTAAACTATTCTAAGCTATTCATACATATTTTCGTTTGTGAGGCATATAATTGAAATTGCATGATTCACAAACGCTTACATGTATATCGGAAATAAAGTACCACAAAATTATGAACAAAATATTATCTCCATTACGTGACATTCCAAGATCCCGTCAAAAACTTCTTGAAACAACTTACCTAATGATACATTTTATTATAACTTTCTTTTTTTTTATGCCATAAAGGCAGCAAACAGGCTGACGGCCCACCTGATGGTAAGTGGTTACCGTCGCCTATGAACAACTGCAACACCAAGGGCATCGCTGTTGTGTTGCTGACCTTGAAGAGCGCGTTTCAGTCCCTTCTTGAAGAGCCCCATATCATAGTCCCGAGGAAAAACCGTGCCGGGCAACCCATTCCACAACGTCAGCGTACGCATGAGGAAGGTTCGAGAGAACCTCACGGTAGTCGCGATTTTGCTGGCTTTTAAGGTGTGTGGATGAGCAGCCAACCAGCGGCGGGAGGTGTGAGTTTGAAAAGGTGAAGACGGCACCATATTAAATAGTTCCTCAGAGCACTCTCCATTATACATGCGGTAGAGCATACATAGACAGTCAATGTCTCTACGAAGTTCTAATGTCTCTAGTCCGCGTGTTAAATCGGGATCTTCAACAATACGAATAGCTCGCCTTTGGACGGAATCAAAAGGAGAAAGCTGGTAGGCAGGAGCACCAGCCCAGATGTGTGAGCAGTACTCCATATGAGGGCGTACCTGCGCTTTGTAGAGCACAAGTCGTTGTCTTGATGTGAAGTACTGCTTGGTCCGGTTGAGAATACCAAGTTTCTTAGATGCTAACTTGGCCTTCCTTTCCAAATGACTCCGGAATTGTACATCGCTAGATATGTTGACGCCAAGGATCCCGATAGTACTACAAATATTTAGGGAACTGCTCTGGAACTTAGGTGCTATGACGAATGGGGTTTTTTTCGTACTTCACAATAGATGGCGCTAGGCTTTAATTTTGTAATATTAAGATTAATATTATAATGTAACACGAACGTAGTCGCGAGATGTTGCTAGTGTATATATAAATAAAGCAAAAGGCTTTCACACCCACACAGAATAAATTAAATTAGTAAAAGTCTTTTAAAATAAAATGCTTTTTCATAAGATCGGACGACCCTTGTTTTCAGTATTAGTTGACGGCACTGAAGTCAAATCACGTCGCGGCCCCTGGTTATATAGCTGTTTATTGGAAGTAGTGATGAGGGACGCTGATCAGTAAACCTCGCAGGAATGGCTCGTTGAGAAATTTATGTCACGTTTTCAATTCTTACTTTATAATAATAAATCTGACTGCATTATACGGTCTTTCTTGTATTTATTAATCTTTCGCTCTCGGCTTTCCTACATACAGCCCTGCGTCGCATTACACTGTCTGTTCATACTATTGACTCTACAGCCCCGCGGCGGATTACACTGCCTGTTCATACTATTGACCCGACAACCCAACGTCGCATTACACTGTCTGTTCATACTATTGACTCTACAGCCCCACGACGCATTGCACTGTCTATCCATCACACTATTGACCCGAAAGTCGCACGTGGCATTACACTGTTTAATAACACTATTGACCCGACAGATCCGCTTTGCATTACACTAAATATTATAGTGGACGCTACTTTGCACTTCCGCTAGGAATTGATTGACCACCACCATGTCTAACTACAACATTGTTGATCATATTCTGATCAACTGATATTCTGATCAACATATAATTGTTGATCAGAGTGCAAATAGAAGTGAAAAACAGACTAATGTTAATATTCTAATTTATAAATTAAGAAATTGTAATCATTCAGACTTATATACAATTCATTTAGGCTCCCAACGAAAATCAGCGCTGCAGTACTGCTCTGTTGCACATTTTTGCTGAATGGGTTCGCAAATTGTTGGACGTTTATTTTTCTATATTCTAACTAGTTTGTGTAATTTAATTTATCTCATGGTTGTTTCAACAATAAAGTATATGTGTTTCTCTTTCTATCTTTCAACTAAAAATTTAAAAAAAAACATAGTTATTCGATTGTTTTAAATTTTCACTTATGTTTGGAATCTTTATGACTGCCTCGACTTTTTTTACTTTTAAATACTAATATAGATTTGCATTTAACCTATGAAAATTTCATAAATAACTAGCCAGCCCGACGGATGGAACCCCGCTCTGCCATTAAAACCTTGACAACCTAACCTACCTAAATCTTCCTTATGAATCAATTTTTCTACTGGTGAAAACCGCATGAGAATCTGTTCGGTAGTTTTTTTTTATATCAAAGGAGGCACGAAACGAACTGATGGGTCACGTGATTTTAAGTGATCACTACCGTCCATAGATACTAGCGACATCAGGGACGTCGCAAGTGTTGCCAGCCTGTATATGGGAGAAGGGGGAGGGGAAGGAAAGGGAAAGCAGGAAAGAGGAAGGGACGTGGGCCTCCGGCTCTCTAACCGACCGAACGAAACACAACAATGCAAGCATTGTTATTTCACGTCGGTTATTGATGAGAGGGGTGGTACTACTCCAGAGGAGCCGACCCATTCATGCTGCAACCAAAAATAGTTTATCGCGAACAGACAGACGCAGTAGAGGACTTTGTTTAATGCTATAATATAATTATCAAAGAGCCACAAATTTATAGGGAAGTTTTACCGCACAACATTTTCTTAATTGTGTTACAGATTAAAACATTGTACAGTTCAGTTAATTGCAATGAAACGCTCAAGTTTGTCGCGCTGTATCGATCCACGATAAGGGCTGTCAGTTTGAATTACAATCCGATGTTATTACATACCTCTTAAATTAGCAGTGTATTTTAATTATTAGTTTCAAATTTAACGTTATTCGGTGAGCTATTCTTGTGTATATATATTAAAGGCTAAATAAACTATTATTAACCAACTTTGAAAAAGGAGGAGGACTATGTTCGGTTGGATGTATTTTAATAGATATCTCTGTCGAGTGTGAACCGATTTAAATGATTCTTTTTTTGTTTGAATTGGCTATACACAGAGGTGGTCCCATATAAATTAGACCTAAATATTCAACCCCTAAGAGGGTGAAATACAGTTTATTATTCTTACTGAGCTTGAGATGCGGGATGACCAATATGTTTGTTTTTGATATTAAAATTATCTCGGTCTTTCACTAAATCAAGTTTCTCTAAGTTTGAGTGGAGGTAGATTACATTATCAAGAATATATTGTGAGGGCAGGGTTGAGATACTGAAACTCTTGTAACTTAGTCTTTAACGATTTTCTATTATGGAATGGAGCCACGTGATGGTGACCATGTAAAATGTAACTGAAACTTAGGCTTATGTCCTGATCCCTATGGAACTGATGAAATGCAATATTCCGATTTTTGTACAAACTGTAATAGGATATATTTTTAGTAGATTTTAATGAAATGAACCTTTCTTTTGGGACTGGAAGCAAACGTAACGTGGGTAACCGCTACCTATAGATCTTATACATATAGATTTTTATATAGATTTCTTTATATATAGATATATCTTAGACAAACTAAGAGAATATCAGACGTGAGTAATCAGTTTGCTATAAAATAGCCATCTATTTATAGAATATTAGTATCCAACTGCAACTTTGCTTGATTTCGTAATTTTATAAAAAAATTATAAGACATTTATTTCCTTGAAAAATTATAAAACTTTCTACTATCTAACTAAACTGCTAAATACCAATAGATATCCAATAGATAAGAATATGCATCGATAAAATGACGGATTTTCATATAATGTTCTATCCTTTCTTTTCATTATTATAGGTTTTTTTTTCTCGAACTGACTACGCTATTGGCCTTAATTTTTTGGCCTTTACAGCTTCACCGGAATACATTATTATAGGTGTTGAATTTCGAAAATTCTTTCCGTTTCTTTCCTGCAGTTTAAAGAAATTTGTATGCAAATTTTCAGGGTCCAACCCGTGAGACAAAACGTAGATGATGAAACTATATCTTCTAGTATATTTTACAAGTATCGATAACCCTATTTGAAGGGGCTGTAGATTGAATTCGCTAAGTGGTTTCGACAGTTCTAGCTAGATTGGTGGATAGTCGGTGCGCCCTGCACCGGTCTGAATTATGCAAATTCACCAAGATAGCGTTCATTCTTGGTATCCGTTTAGTACAAATAATCATGATTATATTATGTTATAACAATTTAATATATAAAAATCCAGTATCATGATGCTTGTCCACGATAAACTTCGAAACTACTCAACCGATCTTTTGTGAAAGTTGGAATGTATAATTTAGTCAAGCTTGAGCGATAGGTTAGTTTATATTTCGATTATTGGCTTTAATATTTTTTAATTACATATAGATTATTATCAATATTCTTCTTCTTTTTCTTGTTTTGGCTCCGCAGAAGCACTTGTTAATGTCAATGTTTTCTTTCAATGAACGTTATAGTACAATAATATTACAAGTGTCGTGTGATTATTTCAATATTCTAACAAGATAGTGAATCCCTTGTTAGAACTTTCCAGGAAGTTTTTGTGGTATCTCATAATTTCATGCTCCGTGGTGTTATTTTCCGTTCACTTGACTTATGCACAATAAACTAACTATATTACGTAAAACACCACCAAATTTACTAAATACACAGTCAAATAACACAAGATCATGAATAAAATATAAAATCCACTGCATGACAGACTAAGAATCCGTCAAAAAGTCCCTTATTGTCAATATTAATTATTGTTATTAATTGTAAGTTTCATCGGTTACGAAGAGATGGCGCTTTAAATTAGTTTGTTAAAAAAAAATGTAGCTCCGACTGTTAAAGATTTGTCATAGATGGCGCCACGTTTTAATTTTGAATATCTTTTTCAATAACTGAGCCAAAACAACGTGGCCCGGTCGACTAATATCTTATAAATATATGAGATACAAGTTTATTTTGTAACTTACAAAGCATTTGAAAATTACATTTGTGAATGTAATCTCAATATTATATAAGATGCACTAATAGGTCCGACAGACGTCGTCCTATCTGGAATATAAGAAATCGTGGAATCCGATTGTAATGGCACCGGGTCTAATTATGAATCAAAATTATCGACAAATCCTCTCAAACACACACAGAATACTTTATCAATCAATCAATATCGAGTTAGCCATTTAGGAGGAGCTCACTCGCATGTACAAGCACAGAAGAATTATCATATATATAAGGATTTTATCAAAATTGGTTTCCAACAAGAAAGATATCTTAATTTTAACTTCTTCAAGTTTTAGTTCGAAGAAACATTAAAAGATGGCGAATGAAATCAAGACTAAATGTTATGCTTTATGATTTTTGTGAGGTTTACCTTTAACCAGTAACACGTGTTTTAAACAAATAGACAGACAGACATTTCGGAAATTAATTAAAATGGATTTTATAACGTATTCCAAGACACATGCAACAGTTTTTTTTCATAAAAATCTAAAAGTATAAATATTTTAGATTTACATCTAACAATTTTAAACAAGCAATTCTTGTATATTGTTATATATTCAGGATATCGGAAACTGCGTCAGCGATATCCATGAAACTTAGCACGTAGGTGTTTTCGGGGACGATAAATCGGTCTAGCTTTTTTTAACTGAGTTTTCAGGCAATGAAAAAATATAGCTAGAATATAATGGTAAATTTCGCCGCCGCTGTCAAAACCAACAAAGCTCAGGTGAAAATAAAGCCCAGTTCGAAACCTAGATCTCTTTTTTTATTCTTTTTCATGCTTATTTTGTAAGGCTAACCTAACATTTTATTTTAATTGAAGAATAATTGTAATATTATAATTATATGAGAGATACATTTTTTTATCTTTTCATAAACATGCTAATTTTGTGAGTCAAACCTAACAGTTTATTTTAGTTTAAAAAATATTTTAAAGAACCGAGCTGAGCTCGGTCGTTCAGGTACAATTTATTATATATATAGAAGATTTATTTCATAAATAATATTTATGACAGAATTTTAAATGAAATTATCAGCATTTTCATTAAAATGACAAAGCCACAGGAAACATTAAATTCACAATTAAATTAACTAAGGCGGACACTGCGGTATAAACTGTTTGAAATTTTATAACATTTACACAACTTAATTTACAAAGCGCGTGTTCAAATTAACACCCAAAAGTTTCTTTCAACGTTGAAATTCAAAAATACAATTGTTTGTGACTGAATTTCACATAAAACCCATAAATAATAATATAATGTTCAAAAATTGAAGCGGAGTTGATTGGAACTGATCTAGAACATTCTGCTATGGGTAAAACAGAGGTTAGTTGCTATTAGCGTAAATTTAAAGCATTCAGAAACTACTTGAATGAAGGGTCTATTATTCCTATTTATTCTAATTTAAAGCTACTATTAATATTGTACTTACCTTGATAATAATGCCGGGCAAACCGAATAGTTTGTTTCTTCATAACTGAACGATATTGTTAAACAGTGTGCACTCAAAGTGATTTTTTTATGTGTACAGTCTATACTAGATACTGTGTATACTAGGCTAGGTATAATTCTTTCTTTTTTTCCGCTCTGAACATAGCGTTCCAATTTGTTTGTATTATAACCGAGAGTTCTATACAAAAACTCAAATATTATTGTAGGAATCTAAAATTAGTATTTATTTATCGTTAAGTAGTCTCGATGCTGTACATATGATATAATACGAATTTATATCTAAATTTATGTTTACGCTTCTACATTCAGAGCGGTCGAAAAGTTAACCAGAGACTGTTCTATAAACAGAGTAAGGCTTAGTTGCACCAGTCAATGTTAACGTCAAAAATTCGGTTAAAATTATTGTTAGGCAAGAAACGGGTTGCACCAGTTGACAATGGTTAAAATGACGTCACGATTTTGGATTAACTATTACGGCTCGATGTGGGCCGGTTAACGTTATAGATATTGTTAATTTTTGAATCGGTTGCCAACAAATATACATCACTGCTACAACACTACACGATCACCCCCACACACGTGCACGCCTACACGCTTACACATGTAAGTGGAAGGGTTTACTTTTTTTTCCCTTATAGAACTGAAAAACTCTCAATTTTCCGATAATAAATATATGGAGGAGTTGTTGAGGCGTGTATGCTTGGTACACATATATGTTTCAACAACTCATACATATATGAATAGTTAGCTAGGTTAGTTAAGATAGGTCGCGATTTTGCATGCAACAGGCAACAGCCAAGCCGAGGTGTGCCGTGCACCCTTGAGCTGGTTGCCAAAATAAAGTCGGCTGAGTGCCTTAAGCGCTCGCCTTAGTAGTCTGGTGAAGCAGTTAAGACCTTGCTGGGTCAATAGTGTAGACATATCGAAAAAAAAAAAAATCGGTTGCCAAATTCAACAGGAAACACTTTAAAATATTATGTCGATGCTGAGAGATATCCTGCGGGAAACTGAAAATAGTTCTTCCGAAGACGAAATTAGTATATTTAAAGATAATTTGCCTCTTAGGAAGAATAAGTTTATCTTTCTAGAATTGATCAGTTTGCAAAATGGGACGAAGAATTATTCTTAGACAGATATCGGATTTCTAAAAAATTACCACGTGCATTGTTTATTATTAAAATTGGATGTATTGATAGAGTTCAATTATTATCGTATATTTGTTGATTCTGAAACACGATAAATAGAAGAGAGTCACTATTAAGTGCCTGTCACCAATGATATTATAACTATAGATGCGTCGTAAGCGCTTCCACAGCGTCTTTTAAGACTTGGCTAGGTTTTTTTTATGTCATAGGAGGTAAACGAATAGGCGGGCCACCTGTTAAGTGATCACCACCATCCATAGACACTTGCAACACTAGGAGAGTCGTTAGTGCGTTGTCAGCCTGTGTTTACGGGGAGGGGATAAAGGGGAGGAGGAGGAGGTAAGGGCGAGGGGAGGGGAGGAGGGCCTCCGACACTCTCATTGACCGAACGAAACGCAACAATGCAAGCACTGTTACTTCAAGTCGGTTTTCTGTGAGAAGGTGGTACTACCCCGGGTGAGGTAGCTTCTTTTTAACGGCTGCCCCGTTAATCTGCCCGTATCTAAGCAAAATATAACTATCTCTTCTTCACCACCGATATTGATAATATGTCATCTCAATTCCACATTTTATCTAACAGAGTTTACGTACGTGTGCCATTTCGTGCCATTTGTTTTGACAAAATATCATATAGGTACTGTTTCTACATCTTTTTATTTATAAGTTCCAAGGCGACCAAGCTTAGCTCCGTTCTTTAAAAAACATTTTTAAATTAAAATAAACTGTTAGGCTTCCCTCACAAAATTAACAATTCTTCATATAAAAAAAATATTAAAAAAAGAAATCTCTCTTATAATTACTATAATACAATTATTTATTTAATTAAAATTTACCTCATCTTCAAATTATATTTTTTTCCAAAAATATATATATATATATATACACTATAATATATATACACTATAATATATATATATATATATATATATATATATATATATACGCTCATCTAGCTAGATCGATTAATCGTCCCTGGAACTACCTACATACTAAGTTTCACGGAAATAGATGACGCCGTTTCCGAGATCCTGAATATATACAAATATAGAAATATACAAGAATTGCTCGTTTAAAGGTATTAGATAGATAGATAAATTAGATATAATTTCCTGTCATCATGAGTATTGTAGCTACGATACAGTCATATTTGCTGGACATCGACTGATTGATCAGATAGCACTCAAAAAGCATTATAGCACACTAGCCTCTGCAAGCGACTTCGTTCGCGTGGAATAAAGATATTCTTTATTTCTAACACGTAGCGGAAGCTCTCAAGAGGAAAATAACCGTTTTTGAAACATTCTTCATTGGTGCTCCGCTTCTATTGGTCTTAGCGTGATGATGTATAGCCTATAACCATTCTCGATAAATGAGCTATATAACATTAAAAAAAATTTCAAATCTGAGCAGTAGTTCCTGAGATTACCCCCTACAACGTCACAAACTCACAAACTTTACGTCTTTATAATATTAGCATAGATTACACCTTTTAATTTATCTTTAAAGAGTTCCGGTGATCGTATTCGAATACCACTATGCTTAAATTGGAAAAGTCGCTAAGGTTTTTGAGATCTCAGATACTACGGAATAGTTTGCTACGACGCGTGGTACGAATATGAGCGATTATATAATTTATTGTCATTAAAGAGAGAAAAAAACTTTCAAGAACAATTCAGACGAGAAATGGGTTTGATTGTGGATTAAATATAAACAGAATATATTTCTAGTAACCCGAATATGTGTGCGGAAATCATTGGTACTGATTTTATTTGTATACTAGCTCCTATCTGCGACTTTGTCCGCGTGGAATAATTACTTTGGGTTAAAGCTAACACGCAACGGAATCTCTCAAAAGAAAAAAAAAACTTTCTACATGGTTGCAACGCCCCTGTTCGTCTTAGCGTGATGGTATATAGCCTATAGCCTTCTTCGATAAATTATATATATAACATTGAAAAAAAAAATCGAATCAGACCAGTAATTCCTGAGATTAGCGTGTAGGAGCTACGGCTCACTAGGTATGTGTAAATTAAAAATTAGAATTAGAATTTTAATTAATTTAAATTTCGAATTTGTTGCAGTTAGAAAAGTATATTATATTATACAAATACATAAACATCGCGAGACGCGAGAGTGGACCTAAACTTTATATGTGGTTGATATGAATTTCGGTTGGCATCGACTTCCAATATATCTCTAGGTAGGTCAAATATTCATATTTTTTATTTAATTTGGTTAATCTAATAATCGATTTATTTATCGCATTTCAGTGCCTTATGGGTTTTTGATATTGAAGTCGTTTTTTTTTGTAATTTTTTTTTTTAGATAATCATTTTCTAAATTATTTTGAGTTCATAATTTGTATGTTTAAATTATTATTATTAGTTTGGTTTTCACATCTATTGACATTCCAAACAACAGTTATTTATGCATTCTATGGATTAATTAATTGTATGATGGGCAACACAATCTTAATAATATACACAGGTATATTACGCGTCGCTTAGTTTGACGCAAGCCGCAATACGCCTGGTCCGCTTACTAGCATGTAGCATGCGGTATTATAAATTTATCTCTCGCTTTTTTATTATTTATTTATTGTAGATGGTAGAGCCACGCTGAGGCTATTACAGGTTTCAGCATGAATGGGTCAGACACCCTCTCACAGAAAACCGACGTGAAGTAACAACGTTTGCATTGTTGCGTTTCGTTCGGTCAGTGAGAGCGCCGGAGGAGCATCTGCCCTCCCTTCGCTCCTCCCTCTTCCCCACCCCTTACCTTTTCCCCGAAACACAGGCTGGTAACGCACTTGCGACTGCCCTGTTGTAGCATGTGTCTATGGACGACGGTGATAATTTAATATCAGGTGACCCGTCTGATCGTTTGCCTGCTGTGGCATAAAAAAAGATACTGCTCAAGGCGCCTACGGATGTTGTCACTTCAAAAAATCGCATACAATATAAATAATCCGTTGTTATAGGGACCGCAGAGACATCCGTAAGATGTAAAACACAGCGAGCAGCTGCGGCTGATATTAAATCTATAACGCTTAGGTATATCTTGTGTGTAAATCTCACATTTAAATGCCGGAACAGCTTCTCCATAATGTATTTTTTATACAAAATTCAGCTATAACTGCCAACTATTAAGGATGTGTACCATATTTTGATGGAATGTGTTCAGTTATAAGGTTACAGGAATTCTTTAAATATTTCTTGATCCATGGATGTTGATATTTGTAATTCGTTACTGTCAGACTCTTTGTCTCAGAGTGCAAAAATGTTACATAGAATCGCAGGCTTAACTTCTAAGATTTGAGTAAATGTGATTATTGTAGATTTTAATATGCATGCGATGTTCATACGGGGCGTCATAGTCGATAACAAAGCCGAAATTAAAAAGAAAAAAAAATGTCAACTACCACACATTATATATAATTGCTCCATTGTTTAAAAACATATTATATTATAAACAATAATATATAATACTAAATAGATATATGGTAGTGCGAACATTTCGTATATATAATTCATAGCAATAATCAAGTACAAAATGATAACGGAGATACGGCTTACTGGTTAAAGGAAACGGGTAATAGATATAGCGGGCAGTAAATTACGCTGATTGGTTTCGTATCTATTATTATACTAGCGGTCTCGTCGGATATTATCCCACCCTGATTAAAAAAAACCTTGACAAATTATATACCTTCTTCACAAATAACTTTATCTACTAATGAAAACCACATGAAAATCCGTTCTGTAGTTTCTGAGTATATTGCGAACAGACAGACAAATGTGTCAGAGAACTTTGTCTTATATGTTATGATTTTTTTCGGTCCTGGCGCAAAACTATAGGAAATTCATAAAAAAATGTCTGAAAATTTCAACCTTTAATATATAGTTTTCGTCTTATAAATAGATGAACGCCGGCTGCATGCTCGAAAAAGCATGACTCATTGTCACGTTCCGTCTGAGCAGAACGTGCAAGCGAAAGCGCGGGACAAGCGATAGAGAGACGCGATCGGTCTAAGCATCTGGTTGTGACGCATCTAGCTATATATAGAATTAGCCTCTGCCCGCGACCTCGTCTGCATGGAATTGTTTCTTTGAGCTAATGCTAACATGCAGCGGAAGCCCTCAAGAGGAAAAAAACCCCGATTTTGAAACATTCTTCATTGGTACTCCGTTCCTATTGATTTTAACGTGTTAATATAGCCTGTAACCTTCATGGATAAAGGAGCTATATAACGCTGAAGGAATTTTTCAAATCGGACTAGTAGTTCCTAAGATTATCCCCTACAACGTCACAAACTTTACCTCTTTATAATATTAGTATAGATAATTCAATTGAATTTATAAAAGTATGAAATTTTTCGTCAAGGTTTTTTTATTTCATTGGTCGATGGTTGAACTTACGTTGGCCGAAGGGTGAACCTGTCGTCGGTGAACACTGTAGGTATTTACCTGAATATGTAAAAAAAGTTTATAAAATTATAAAGAAATAAGTAATCTAAAAATAAATATACAGAAATATATAATTGATTAAAATGTGTTGCAGAATGACGTGTAACGAGTTCAATCAAAATTGATGGATTTACCCAAAATAACGTCTTTTACAATCAAATACCAGTTATCAATGTTACAACAAAAAAAATACGTGTGGCACTCGGGGACTGCCGCGGTAAAGCTATTGCATAGCATTTTTTATTAACTTACGCAATTATAATTATTTATTTATTTTATTTATGCAGTATTTTTTCCTTTGTTTTTTTTTCTTTGATATAAATTCAAGTTACACTTTTTGAGCGTGGTGACCGATAAGAAAATATGTTTTTTTCTTTTTTGGTTAAAATATTTTTATTACCTTACAATACATGTAGGTTATACAGGAATATTAGTCATTGAGACTATAGGTTTATGGTAACTGAAATAAGAAACAAAAGTTTGAGACTTGATTGGTGTTAGGTTTTTTCGTTACGGAATTTTCGGATTCGGTCTCCACGCTCAAGGCCCGCGATAGAAGCTATGCAATAGCTTAAAAATACCAAACGCCTGCTAAGCCGCGGGCTTCTTCAGTATTTAATATTAATGTATATTATATTATTATTTGGAGCAAGCCGTGGTTGTCTGTAAATATGACTACATTTATAATGTATCACAATAGTCCTGCTTTTTATATATCGACTAATGTATTGTCATGTTGACGACCCTAAAATAAATAAATTATTACATCTACTATCTACCTCTCTCATTAAGTTTAGTTACCTTGAAACTGAAGTTGTCTTAGTAGTATTACATTGAATAATCAATTGGACGATGAGTGAACTAATGTATTAGGTGAGCCCATCTATTACTTCGTAGTTACTAATGAACCCTCTATCACTGCCACAAACAAAGGATATCAGCTTGTACAATGGAAATTTGAAAGTGTGTATAATAATAATGTAAGAATCAGATGACGTTTCTTAGAATCATTTTTTATTTTTTTGGAATGACTACGCTATTGACCCAGTAAGGTCTTAACAGCTTCACCGAACTATTAAGGCGAGCGATTAAGGCACTCAGCCGATTTTATTTTGGCAACCAGCTCAAGGACCTGTTGCATGCAAAATCGCGACTTATCTAGCTAACTATTCATATATGTATGAGTTGAATTTAGAATCATCGTTAGTGGAAACATAGTGAAAGTAAAATTGACCGTACAGAAAGTTTGATGACTGAAATTAGTGACCGTCCTGTGGTATAACTTTGCTTTGTAACCTCTGCTATTTTTAAATTTTATTGATTTGTTTTTAATTAATTCCCTTTCTTTTTCGTGGTCAATTTTCACTT
Source organism: Antheraea mylitta (assembly GCA_014332785.1). Lineage (NCBI taxonomy): Eukaryota > Metazoa > Arthropoda > Insecta > Lepidoptera > Saturniidae > Antheraea > Antheraea mylitta. Next base: position 112,539 of record JACEII010000202.1, read on the forward strand.
TTTAAGTTATTCTAGTATAAATTAAAAATGTCTATTTCATAATGATTTGTACTAGGTCTATCATGTGTTGGCCATTATGCTTATATGTTGTCCCTTTTTGACATTTGCCTTTATTATCCTTTGTCTATATGTTTAGGCGAATGCATAATACTTATATTATAGTATGGTGTAAAATAAATAATGATAACTGAGATTTCGGTGGGATATTGGAAGGTTATGTAGTGTATTATATATTTTATTCATAATCTTGTGTTATTTGGCTGAATATTTTGTACTATTGGTGTTGTTTTACGTAATATAGTTTGGTTATCGTGCACAAGGGTAGTGGATGGGAAATCATATTATGGAACATGGATTCTGACTTGCCACAAAAACTCCCTAGAAAATTCTAACACGACGGCCACCATCTTGTTAGTTCTTAATAATGTTTGAAAGAGACTTGTAATATGACTACCTATTCCACTATGGCAGTAATAATCTACTAGAATATTGGTTGCTTAAAATAAAATAAACAATAATAAAAACGCCAGTCATTAAACTGTCAATTCTGAGATAAGTGCACAAGCTGTTGTACCTTGAACTGTACAGTTACTTTGTAGATTTTGGTCGTGTCGTTCGTGCTAATGTGTATCGATATATCTCATCTCAACTCGAACGTTAATAGGATCAAGACAATAGTAGTAACATTGAGTGCTATCTACGTTAAAATTATATTATTTGTGTATTTAATTATACTAACATCTGTCCGTGGTTTCGAACATCGTTTATATGTGGTAATTATTTCCGACTCATTATATTACTTTAAATAATTATTAAACATATTTTATGATTTAATAAAAATCTGATAATTTTATTGTTTTTTTCTATTACTAATAATTTATTTAACATTAGCTGCAAAAATTATTTGTTAATATTGCTATCTGATACTTCCGTTCTCCTATGCATGCATTCCACATCACTTGCCCCATTTCACCATGGCAAGAAAACACAAGTCACTAAACGCGTAATGTTTATAAAAATTGTATTGTCTTAAAACTTCAATAACTTTGTATTAAAGCTATCGTGATAATCAATTTTTTTAATGAGTACTAAATATTTAAATAGAGAAAAGAAAAAATTACCAAAATCTATTGAATACTTTTTGAGTGACGCGTACAAATTGAGACCTTTATTATGTCCCACCTAAGTAGGGTCAGAACAATATGTTTTCTTCATTCACACTCCCCTGTCAGATATCATCTTTGTATTCACACCATTTATACACACATCATGTTTCACACACAATCCATCCATACCTTTTACGGTCTTTCTCTAATCCTATATGGGTTCACCATCATACTCAAAACTTTCCTAGTTACATGGTTTTCATCTCGCCTCATGACATGCCCATACAATGCTAACCTATTACTCCTCAACACCTCTTCGTACAGAATTTGCATAGACATTATTTATATTATGTATTTCAAATGCATTTTCAAATTATAGGATATTTCCCAAGATAGGTTGTGTACTTTTGTTATTCCAAGAGGTTGTAAATATGGGTCAGATTGTAATGCAGCGTGTTAAATTTGCTCTCAACTTGCAGAAATAGGATCTGCATTCAACAACCGAGTGACGTTATTCTCTTGGCTTAACACACAGTTTTCCCTCGTCTTTACTCGGATGTGATAACTTATAATATAACTTAGAATGTTTCACATGTAATTGGTATTATATATTGAAATAAATGATAAGCGATTACCGAATGCATATAAGCGCATTTCATCAAAACAATTGCACATATTTGGTTGATTCTTTTACTTGCGTGTGTAATCCTCAGGACAATTTCTGTGTGCAAGGTAAAGTGTGTAACGTGGGGAATTCTATTATGAATATGCCACCCTCCCGGGGGAGAGACTTTTTTATATTATAGAAGGCCAGGAGAGTCGCAAGTGAGTTGACTGCCTGTGGTTTGGGGGGAAGGAGCAGGGGTGGGGAGTGAGGGGAAGCTGGTTAGTGGGAGAGGAGGTGGGACTCCGGCACTTTCACTGACCACACGAAACGCAACAATGCAGGCACTGTTAGTTCACGTTGGTATTTCTGTGGGTCGGGTAGTACTACCACGGGCGAGCCGACCAATTCATGGTGAAACCAGTAATAGCTTCAGCGTGGCTCTACCACCTACAACCAAGTGGGTTATGTCCGACTCTCGTGGACTAAAACCATATGGTATACCATCCGCTGCATTGCTAGGGAGGCTAGGGATCGAGCCTGCTGTCTTCCTAAAAGACCGCTCTAGCGGCAGCCTGGCGAGGTAGTTGCCAGGTTTCGACCCTCTTCAACCGAATCTGTGCAGTAAGGAGATGAGTCCCCCTTCTTTACATGCAAAGTGATTCTAATGATTTACATGAACAGTTTTTTGAAAATTGAAACCTGTAGTGAAATAAATAATGGAAAGGTGTATGAATTTTAGTCATTTTTTAACTTAGATGTATGGATTTTTGTATTTAGCCATCCAGTTAAAAAGTGGAAAGTCTTGTTTAATAGTTTCTTCAAATTAAATATATATTTTGTTTCCTTGTAACGATACATAGGATACACAGACGAAGTCGCGAGCGGTTACTAGTTGATATAAAAAAATCGAAGGAAATAGTTTGAACAGTGCTTTTTCTCGAACGTTGATGAATCGTTTCAAAAACTTTGAAGCGAATCCAATTCATGGACATTTTCAGAACGAACTTTCTGGAATGAAATTCAACACCGTCAATTTGTACGTTTAAGAAAATGAGCTAACTCGATAAACGACGAATAAATTTGAAACAAAAACACCGAAAGAAAACTAAACAAAAGAAACAAATGAATTTACGATTTACAGAGATCGTAGCTTCTAATAAACGTAGCTTCTGTTATAAACTCTTAAATATCGTGAAATATTTGACTGTGAATTTCTAAGATATTTTGGTATGGCATTTTTAAAGGTGGATTTCTTAATAAAAATATTGGGTTTTGATTCCTCCAGTACTGTGGAAGGAATTTTCGTTATTACTAGAGATCTAATTTGTTTCTATATTAGTGGATCCCAATAATTATATACAATCTTAACAGATTTTATTTAAAATATAATAATAATATAATTTTTTTTTTATATCGAAGCACGACAAAGTGACTGCAATATGCCTGATGGTAAGCATAGTACAATCCAAAAACAGTGGCGACCACCGAGAGATAGCGGGGTGGTAGGGTTATACAGCCCTCGCTGCCGGGCGTGGTTTCGGCCATGCTTGGCAGCGAGGACGTCTGGGCTGCTGTGGCCTCCTTCTGCGAGACCGTCATCTCACAGAAGGAGGTGGCGGAGAGGGTCCGGGAGGTCGATCCCAGAAGTGGTCCTCTCCGCCAAAGAAGAGCAGCGGGAGGGGCGAGGCGTAATACCCGTCCCTCCCAAAACCGTCGCCAAATCTGAGGGGATGGGGCGGGGCCCCCATCTCCTCGTTGCATGGGTGAGGCTGACGAGGGGAGGCTGCTGGTCGTGTACCCAGTAGCCTCTCTATAGTAGGGCGAAGCCTGGCGTTCACTCGCCAGGCTGCCTCAGGGGCAATTTCAGATCAGTGAGCATGCTCGATCTCTGGCTGCCCCTTCCATGCGGCGGACGGTACACCGTGGGGTTTTAGTCCGTGCGAATCGGAC